>VMBQ01001302.1:177891-193851 GCA_007657795.1 Dreissena rostriformis | reverse complement strand
AGAAGTATTAGTTGTATTAGTAGCATTCCGTATATGCATGCATACCAAATGAACTTGTCCAACTATAAAATGTTTAGTACCACTCACGTCGGTGACTCTAAATCCGTCAAAACCCGTGGCCTATGCTTCGTACAACGTGACATCAACGTTCACATGCATCACTTCATCGAGTCGACCTGCATCCCAGATACATTGGTTGGAGGATGACAGAAACCTTACTGAAATGGCTAGTTACTCTTTGATCTCAGACGTTGCGACCAGCACCCTTATGTACACACCAACCACATACATCAAGAAGAATTTTACGTGCATCGCCAAGTTTGTGGTTCTGCCTACCATCATCACATTGCAGCGTGGAATTGAGCTCCATGTTCAGTGTAAGTACATGTCGCGATTTGATGTTGTTTTTCTGTAGGTATATGTATGTAATTTACAGAAGTATTGATTTAAAAGTAATTTTCATCGAGAACCCGCATTTATGTAACAACTTCAGAAGACGTTAATAATATGTTTTGAAAATAAATCTTTTATTGTTCATATTCACATATGAATGTACATTATATACTATTTGTGTATATGAAATATGTGTTATATTTGTATTTCCTTCTTGTAGATTTTGTATACGCTATTTTTAAGTGTTTACCAATGTCGTAACAATTGCCAACAATATACTAATTATGCGATTCTGTAAGAAGTGAACATTCAAGTAATTGATACTCTATGAATAGTGAACATTAGCTAAAATATGACGCTGCTTACAAATTTATGTTAATGATTGCGTTTGGAATCACCTTGAATTGCAATGGCACTTTGAGAGAACATAGCATTTGATGAATGCTATAATAATATTGAGACACTATTCGCATGTTGTACGATTTAGCGAAATTGACACAAGTGGGTTTAAATATTTTTTAAATATTTAAACTAACCTAATATAATTGTATACTTTCTTTCGCAATTAATTAGTACACTACAAATTATATCTCTGGAAATGAAAATATATATTTCCCATTCTTTAAATAAGTTCCAACTTCAAAACCTGACATCGTAATGAACAACACGATTGTGTCCGGAAATGTGACAATCGAGGAAGGAAGGCCAATCAATTTCCGATGCGCTGCCTCTGGCTATCCAACCCCGACGTACACATGGAACTATCCATGGGGAGATACTGTAGGGGCAGATGTGCGTCTTGTATTTAACAGCAGTTATGTTGATGGGCACATTTCTTGCATTGCCAACAACACCTTACATTCACTTGATGGTGAAAGCGCTATACAACATACCCACTCGGTGACGTTCCTGACATTTACTGTTATAGGTAAATATTTCACAGCACGGAAATGAGCTGTCTTCGTGTTCTACTGATGATAGATTACATGGTAGCATTCGGTCCGAGTTAGTCGATAGTATATATTAAAACATAAATAATATACACATTATTGTAACTGCATCTTCTATATATATTATTCATTTATTTATTCTTTTAAATCAGAGTGACATACTGGTCGTGTCAATACTCAAAAGGATTGTATTTATTTGTGTGTCTAACGCCAGCGAATTAAACGATTAGCATTTCTGCCTGCAATTAGAATTTCAGCACCCTTCAAATATTGTACTTATTCTTTCAGTTCCACTTAGATCAGTGATCCTATATCCGCAGACTTCAATATCGTATCCAGTATACAATCAGGCATCAACGTTTACTTGTGTCGCTTCACGAAGCAGACCAAAACCAAATATACAATGGTTTGAAGACGATCGTACCGTTACACATATGGCGAGTTTTGCATACAATTCCGAAGTATTTACGAGCATATTAGTGTATACAACCACATCGGTCATTCAGAAGAGATTGGCTTGCGTCGCGAGCTACGTATACAACAATATCAATATAACTAGGCAAGCTGGTACAGAGCTGTATATTCAGTGTAAGTAACGTAAATGAATAAAACTGGGACACATCTGTTATATAATTTAAACCAATTTATAAAACTGTTTAAAACATAATAAAAATGAACATTCTTAGATAAGATGTAACCGGCAAATAACGGTTTTGTATCGCATTTTTCATTTAAGCATTTATTAGATCATTGAATGCATCAGTGAATTAAGTGTATTTAGAAGACCATTACCTTTAATTCAATCAAAGCCTATTGGTAAATGGTATTGCAATTATTGGTGTAAGCATTGTTTTGTAATTAAAGAAAATGCCATATTGTAATGACCACGTTTTATAACAATAAAATGTTAATGTCTTAGTTCTATTTGAAGACAAGTTTTGTATAACGTATTATTGTTGCTTTAGCTGCAGTTTCAGCGACCACAATCACCATGAACAACACTGTTGTGTCCCGTTCCATTAATATACGAGAATGGAGACGCGTGGAGTTAAAATGTTCGACATCTGGTTACCCACCGCCATCTTACCGTTGGACCTTTCAAGGAGTAACCACGGAAGGGGCTACATTGATATTACTGGTAAACCGCTCTTTTACAGGCGCCACTGTGTCGTGTATCGCAAACAATACGCTGTTCACAATAGAGGGAACGGTGACCTCTCAAACGTTCACATCTACTGCCAATGCGACAATCAATGTCATGTGTAAGTGGTTGACATAAACGTGGATGCTAGTGAATGAAACGATATGTTTGTGTTGCTTCTGTTGGGATTATGTTGCACATACATCATATTCACGCCTTATGTTAAATGGTTGTACGTGTATGCAACAAAACGTGCTGTTCGATTCTTATGCTAAACTGTCGGCATTGAAGATCATATTTGCATTTGGCTAGCTTGTCCTTTTAATGTTTATTAGCATATTATACTTAATCAAACTTTCAGATCCACCCATTATATCTTTCATCGTAAAAAAATATTCCACATTGCGTCGGATCGAAAAAAATATAACAGTTTTGAGAGGTGGAAACTTCAGCATTTTATGTGAGGTTGATGCAAATCCAACAGCCAGTGTACAGTGGGTGGGAACTCAGAACAGTTCTTCTTCCCTAACAGTCACGGATATACAGCAAGATACCACTTGGACATGTAACGCGTTCAACAGTATTAATGAACTTCTTGGGACAACAAACGAATCAGTTTCACTATCAGTTTCCGCAACCGTGTTATGTAAGTTATATTTAGTGTTGGAATGAAATACATAGCATTATGTTACCGCGATCCGTAACGTACTAATGTCACTCATGTACTTTAATGAACACTTTGTGTATACATTTAAATAATGACCCAATATCTTATTGCGAAATAGTCACACACTTATTTGATAAAGCATGTTTGATTAGAAATGAAATATATTGTGTGTTTCTTCTTTCAAACAGTTGGGCCAGACGTTCCAACAATCACATATACTATGTTGCACAATCAATCTAACTCCGGTACAACTCGAGGTGTGATCTCGCTGATTGAGGGTACTAGCGTGCAATTACATTGTACGGCAAAGAGCCGACCAGCCTCAATTCTTTCGTGGAGCCCCTACACGGACGGCGAAAGGCTCATTTTATCTAATATCACACGGACTACGCCCGCAAATTACACATGTACTGCCGTGAATACAATGCGTAGTACAATGGACGAGGTTGTGACAGCAGGAAACAGTTCATCAATATTTATTCAATTACTGCGTAAGTATAAAAAACAATTGTTACTCAGATGTTCAAAACACCTATATCATACTAGAGTAAAAACTAGTTATAAACACATTATCCTTTTTTGTGTGCGTTTTATATAATATGTACTTACAGATGGCCCAGAGAATATCTCGGCATTCTACAACAATGTCACGAAGATACATCGAGTTTTGAAAGTTATTCAAGGGTCGTCATTTACAATAAAATGTAATGCAAGCAGTGTGCCACCTGCTATGATTTCGTGGTCTGGACCTAATAATCAAATTGGAATTGCTATGTTTGTTACCAGCGTTGACAAACTTTCGACTACACAAACCTCGTGTTCTGCAGTAAACACAATGGAAGACAGTTTTGGAAATAGTGTAACCAAATCAGAAAATCTCACATTTTTGTTTGACATTCTATGTAAGTAACTAGTTCGTGTTATGTTCGTAGAATTGTACATTTACTTGACACATGTGGGTTAAAGTTAATTTATATTCGTCATCTAAAATAAATCAATGGACAGTTTTTTGGTACATTTGATAAATTAATTAAAACTACTGATATGTTTTTTTCATATGTTTCGAATATGATGATAAATAATAAATTAAAGTAATACAAATAGTTATATAAGTATTCTTTTCAATCAAATACAAGTGTAACTAAAACAGATTTGATCATTTCACATATTTGCAGATCCACCAACTGTGAACCGTTTTCAAAATCACTCAATTTTGATTCACACACCCTTTAGTGTATTATGCAACTTGTCTAATGTTGGCAATCCATCCGCGACCAACTTTACGTGGATCAGAATGAACACCAGCACCATCGTCGGCGCACAACAAGCACTTAAATTCGATAAAGTGTCTATGTCCGACGAAGGCATGTACCGTTGCATAGCCACAAATACGATGCAACCAACCTGGAATGTATCTAAACAAGGAGTCAGTGAATCGCACTTCCATCTTAATGTTCAATGTAAGTTGTTAAGCGTTCACCCGTTATTGTTATCTAAAAGTAAATTGTAATTGACATATTGTGAATCACGTGTTTAATATTAGTCTGTCTTATATGCTTCGAGTTATGACTTATTTACAAATATACATTTTGATTTCAATGGCATTTAATATAACTAGTTCATGTCTTGACGTAAAAAAATTACACTGTTTTCGAGCATGCTTCGGCTAAACATCAGAACAAAAGAAAACAATATGGTAGTATAATTTATTTTGATGTAACGTAGGCTTACTTATAGTCAGTTTCATTTTTTCCTGTGATATGTTTAGACATGTTTGTACTTATCAAATACGACTCCATTGTCATAGTTTTGTTTAGTTTTGGTTGTTGAGATTAGAGATTATAAGTATTTTTGTATTATGATTTTGTTTTACTTTAGATGGACCAAAGGTTCCGACGATCACATATTACATTCTACCTGACTTGTCTACCCATGGAATAGCCCGTGGTGTTATTAATTTGATAGAATATAGTAGTATACAGCTGGTATGTTCAACCGATAGCAGACCGGAACCAGAGTATTCGTGGGGTCCCGGTCTAAAATTTGCCACTTTACGTATATATAACATCACTCGACGGAAGAAACAAAATTTCACGTGCAGTGTCGCAAACATTGTGTATATTTCTATGAATGAAACAGTGGCTGTAAGGAATCAATCTTCAATATATATTGAAATATTGTGTGAGTATATTATGTTCATCTTCAAGCGCTTTGTTTAATTTATTAAAATGAAAATTTGTAATTAAGAGTTATATGTAATATTTTGCCTACATTTTACATTTATCTTGCTAGGGCTACCAATTTAAAGCAAACTCTCTTTACCATGAAAATGCGGTTAAGAACGTCTTCGTATTTTTGGACCATCCCTTGTTAATATAAAATAATGGAAATAAATACCATTTTAACATATATGATGTTATTCAGATGGACCTTCGAATATGTCGGTGTCATACAACAATGTCACCATCGTTGATCGATTGTTGAAAGTTATCCAAGGTCAGTCGTTCACACTTCGCTGTTTTGCAAGCAGTAACCCAGCTATCAGCATAACTTGGTTAGGTCTTAGCAATCAAACTGGTGATATACTCTCTATTGAAAATGTTGAAAAAGATATACACAACAATATCACATGTTTGGCTGTAAATACACTGGTAGACAGTCTCGGAAACAGTTTGACAAAGTCTGAAAACTTCACCTTATTAATTGATGTAATGTGTAAGTAAACAATGTATTTTTAATACAATAAATGCTTAATTCTGATAAAAGTTTACGTTAAGTATTGTTGTTGTTTTTTTAAACTTGAAGATGTATGATCTTATGTGATTTGTAACATATATGTACACAATATACATCAATTGACTAAAACATGTTCGTTAAAATATCAATGAACTATAAATATGGAAAGTCTAAACTATTCTCTCGTAGACCCACCTTCAGTGAAGCCTCTTCAAAACGATTCCACTCAAATTAACACGTCATACACACGTGTATGCATCTTGTCAAATGTTGGTAATCCAGCCGCTACCAACTTCACTTGGATACGAATGGATAACAACACTATCATTGGTACAGAACAAACACTTACAATCGATAAAGTCTCACTGTTAGATGAAGGCGAATATCGATGCATATCCTCAAACACAATGCAGCCAACATGGGAGCAATCTGAGGCCGGTTATGGTCTATCGAACTTCCATCTTAAGGTTATATGTAAGTTCAAACTGTGTCAATTATTTACGTACAGGATGCATTTTGCTGCTTGTGTCTCGTTATATTTAAACCTCTCGTTTGTAGCAGTAAAATCAATGTGCATAACTTAAAGCATGCCTTGATTTTATTATCGTGTGTTATTCTCAAATTCTTTTGCGTATAATCTTATATCGTTTTTATCGAAGCTAAACCAGAAGCGCCGGTTTCATTTCGAGTGCAAGACGGTTCGATCACAGCAAGCTCGTTGACAGTGGAGTGGGTTCCAGGCTATAACGGTGGGGTAGAGGCATGGTTTGTGGTCCGATACAAGGAGGCGGAGAGTGAACACTGGACGGACATTCGAGTTCACTCATCAAACTTACATAATGCAAACACACTAGAATACTTAACGCCAAGAACTAAGTACGAACTGAAAATGTACGCAGAAAATAAAATAGGACCATCGGAAGAAACAATCGCAATAAATGCTACAACGTCATCGATGAAAAGAAATGGTATGTTTTGATTAACAACCGCGCACTCATTTACACAAATGTATGAAGCCGTTTTGACTGAAAACGTAAACAAAATATTGCTAGTGTAATAATTTTGTTAATTGGCGAACTCAAATACAAATATATAGATAGGCATTGTTATCAAATGAGTTTTAATTTTTCCATAGATTCCTCGTCCTTGATTGTGTTGGTTAGTGCAGTAGCAGGTGGTGTTATAGGAGGGAGTATTATAGCCGCGCTAGTCGTTTGGAGACTTCGAATCATACTGGCAAAGAAAGGTGATTTAACTCAACTCAACTAACTACCTTTAACGCATCACACTATAACAACATGCTACTTACTGATCATTAATATTTCTTGATTAGAAAATGCATGTGATGTATTCATGAACGTCCCAGATTTACTATTGTTTCATTTTGCTGGTGTGTTGTTTGTTTATAAATATTATTGGTGTTTTTATGTTGACTTTAATACAATTTCACTTAAGGGAGCCCATGTACTGTTATTGTTTCCAATTTAAATGTGCTTTTTACGACTATTGTATGCACCTCTATTTTAATGTAGTGTATGTTATGTTTAATACCCGAATTTACTTCATCGTCGATCATTATTTGTTCCACAATTAATGGATTTCTAATTTCAGTACAACGGATTTCTGTTGGACGCTACGATGAATTATTGCAATCAAAGTGGGTATTTTGTTTATGTATATTTCATTAGATTGTCAATGTCTTTGATCGTTATAAAACGTATGCATCTTCTGTTATATATTGTTTTGTATAAAGAATATATGCATAGGTGTAAGAATATTTATTTCATTTAAATGTTTCAGAATCCTAGTTTGATACAAAATTATGGAATCGATATATTAATTTATCATTATGAAACTTGCCAGTTTTAACCTGATACTCGTTAACCATATAAATGTAAGCACCCAATATGAGCTTAAATCGCGTCTTATCTTTGTGTTCAATTCCGTCCATCAACGTTTGGTCGAGTTAAGTAAAGCCAAAACAACGATGAATTGATAAACAATCAATTTAACTCTATTTCATTAAAGTTAACGAGATGTACATACCTAAAGGGCTGGTTTAATCATGTTTTCAATAAAAAATATAATGTATCACCTACATAACACTTTGAGCACCTTTCTTTAAATTCATAATAAACTATTTTGAATGTTGCGATTAATTCTGTTAAGCAAAATATAACTTTGGACATGTTTGTGCGGTACATTTTTTTTTTTAATTTGTGTTCTGATCGGAATTAAACTGTTAGAGTTTTATCCAATAGCGATTCATTTACTGCAATTCGTATAAAATCATGGATCACATGATTGTCTTTCTAAAGGGTTCTATTGTTTTCTCATCACTATTATTCGTGCTTTAGTGTAAGCAAGAACATCAGCAGACGTCAGGACAATCAATATGAAAATGTTGCGATCGGTAAGAAACTTTGACATTATATTTAATTTTAGTGTATTATCTTAATCAGTACAATACTATATTGTTGAAACAACAGTGTGCATTATTTGCATACAATCAAGGACAGTACGCGGAATAAATAATTGCCTACACTTGGAGATACCGTTTTACATGAGAGAATGCCATATACCTTATTTATATTAAATTTGATCATTATTTCAGACCATCAATACGACGATTTGGTTCAAGAAAGGTAAGAACTTTCAATAACTTAAACTTCAACTTGAATAATAACACAAAAATACCAAAACAAGTTGTTACAATCAATATGTGGAAGTGTATCGTATTGTTAGTTAGAACAATTACACATACAAGATTTTGGTATTTTAGGTCCAAACAACAAGCGGCCAGGGTTGAGGACCACAAGTATGAAAGTGTAGAGATTGGTAAGGGCATAACACCTTGTGTTATGCAAACTCCTACGCACTGCAACACTCACATAAATTACAATTTCTCGATTATGTATCAACCTCAACCCTTTGAATATGAACTACTACCTTATATTCTAATATATTCTATACATGTTATTTAAATTGATCAACGACTCGATGCATTATCATGGAACAAGCTATATCACTCGTTAATAGACAGTCAAAAAATACCACAATCTACACAGTATTTACAGTGGAAATCAATAAACAGTTTATCTTAATCAAACATGAACTTAATAAGTATAAATTCATGGATGCTCACTATTTTTGCTCTTATTACATAATACATTCGTCGTATCGAGGATCCATTATGTATAAGCTGAATGCCGATGGAATGTTTATCCATTCCCGAATACGGGTTTGTTTAAGTTACAGTAAGATACAAACTGTATGTGTTTTTTAAAATTGGTATGTGAGCCATGAAACAATCCAGGTACCCGAATATTCTGCGTTATGCGTACTATGCTATACCATATGGTAACATTCACGTGAAATGAAGTTCACATAAAACATAAGTGAGTATTTGTATGTGTGTCTGTCTGATTGATATAGATAGTGAGTACGCGATTTAGAGAGAGTGAGTGAGTGAATGAGTGAGGGAGGATTTATTAAAATTTCGCTTGTCAATATAGTTTACATTGATATGCTTTCAGGCAACATTGTAGAACATTCAGACCCTAATCCAAGCGGTGCGTACGTAACGCTGACTGACAGGACTGCTCCCGACTACACTCGCATTGACAACAAGACCATACTGTCGAAACATGTAAACTCCATTTATGGTCTCGAACAGTTTGAAGATACCCCCAAGAAACGGGCACGAGCGACCCAAGACTATTTTAATCTTAAGCTGTCTTAATGTTTGAGTTATATTGTATCGCATCAAGCAAAAACGAAATAACATCCCATCTACTTAATGTTGCAGGATCGAACAGTAATTCTCGATTAAATCTGGATTTGAAATAATCTGTGTATGATTCGTTAGATAAACATGTAACCATGTAAGTAACCATGTAAGTTATCATCAGATTTGCGTTACGAATGCATGTTTTTCCTACAACTCCGACGAATTTAATATATTGTCTGGTTTCACAGGTTCAAATGAACTGGATGTTTCGCACTCAATTTCTTATTGCTTTTATTTAAATGTGCAGAACAACAGCAAAACTTCCAGAGTAAGGATTCTATCCAAAACGAACGGTACAGGAATTTTAAGAATGGACAGTATCAAGGAATGTTTATTATTTTTGCATACCATGTGTTTATTGTTTAGTATTTTCTTGCCTGGTTGCCCTTGAAAGTGTGTACATGATATTAAATCCGTTTATGTATGCATCTGTTGTGTTCATAAATAAGAGGATTATCCATGATCTGTTAAATGTTAGACACACTATTGGTGAGATTTTTAATTGGTAGAACTATCCTGCTTACAAAGAATTCATAACTATGTATATTTACTTACACATCACCAATTGTACCATTTGACAAGACTTGTTAACAGTTTAGCAAAATGAAAGTTTTCAAAATAATAGTCAAATAATAAAAAATATATGGTATACATTATATTAAAACTAGCGGACGAACACTATTAGCAAAGAGAATTATTGAAAATATGCTAGAAAATGATTATCATCAATCGAAATTGGAAATAAAATAAAGCGTATGTAACCCTTTCCATCGTTTATTTGGGAAAGAGTGTATTAACGACATAGCGTTTTATCTGTTACCCAAATGTAAAAGCCTGCATTGTGTTGTGGTAGCGCGTTAGCTTTTTCTGCTGGAGGCCACTGGTTCGAACTCCAGGGAAGGCACTTAAAAGTATGTTTCCTTGTTACAATACGTATTGAATTAAAATACTAAAATTTTGTTTATTAAATTCTTTTAATGACTCCTTTTTTTCCCCAAAAATTCGAATCTCTTTGAAAAAATCGCTTTGAATCCTTAATAATTACGTACGTGTATTGCTTGTTGGCTGTATCGCCAAACGAGCTGCTCTTCCTGATGAACATGCATGCATCCGTTCTAACTTTAGTTAGTGTCATGCTTTTGTATATATACCTTTTATGGCTTATATTAATATTCAAATTGATATATCGCAGCGAACTGATCTCAAATAAGACAAAAAAGGACAGACATTTAGGTAACTACTGGGAAATCTAAACCGAACTTTACCGTAGGAAAGCATTACATTTATATTCGACTCGTCCTAAAATCTAACAAATTTAATGAATTCCAACAAATAATTACGTTAGCAAATAATAATTCAAAACGAGTCATTTATTATCATAGAAACATCTTTTTTTCTCTTAATATTTTCGATATAATGTAAATAAGTTAGCCTGGATTAGTGTAAAACAATATAGTAAGAACAGACAACGAATGCGGGATCTTTCTCATAAATTTGTTTTAAACGACAAAAAGCATGTAGTTGTACAAAAATAAACTGATTATTTCTAATATTTTTTACTTTCGTAATGTTATTTGACGGTAATAACGTCATATAACCAGTATTACATCATGCAATTGGTAAGTCTAAAATATGATAGCACAATAAACGCTCTTGAACGTATTAACGCTAAAGCTATTTTTACTTTTTGTATAACACGACATGCCAGGTGTTGCACGCATTACAATAATGTTTTAATTACATGTAAATAAACATAAATTATACATTGTATCCGCACAATCCGTAAAAATTATTCACACTGAATTTGTAATATACGGTCATTTAAGTCAGTCAATACTTAAACAATCAAGAGATCACCACTTATAAGCTTCATACGAATCATGTTTCAGGTGACACAAAGTTGCACTCGGTTACCAAATTTCAACATCTATGAATGTCGGGTCTCACACAAACTTGTAGTGTTTGTTTTTAAACTTGTAACTACATATCCTATGAATCACATGAAAACAACATATTCGGCTGGACAAGCCATTACAATCAAAATCTTTGAGTGAGCTTGAAATTAAGTTCGGAGCGTTGTCGAATTCTTTCCAACATTTATTTGTTTGATTTATTTGATTCAATAGCCACATGGGTTATTTATTGATTTGTATCAGTTATTGTGTTTGCACGTACTACACGTGCGCGTACATTACCACTTTTGCGTCTGACAATCTTTTTGGCATAGTCTTTTATACTCAGTTAATTGGAAATTACCGAGGAAGTGCTTTCATCATGAACAAAGTGTGAAGGTGAAAATCTGCTCTTGCAATAGAGCATTCATCCTTATCTACATACATGCAATAAGTAGTAAATTGCTTTACTCTCTATGCATGTACACCTCCTCTTACAGCATACCGACAGAGCCCATGCCAAGACCGGATCAACTGGGACTTTTCTTATTTGCATTTTCCCATAACATTGGCACGTTAATTTGCAATAATACGTGTGATACAAATATAAGAAGAGTGGGGGAAAATGGTACATGTAAGATATCCATGTTAAGCAAAGGAAAGTGCTAGTTAAATGACGCATGCAATACAGTGGTACATGCAATTGAAAGGATGAGAAAACGTGGCATATGTAAGACATGTTATTAACGCAAACTGTAAGAAAAAGGTGATTGTAAGAAAATGGAATAAAAGACATATTACAATGGATTTGTCTTACAAGCATTGTGTACATATTAATATAGTTATGGACTTAAAATAAGTTATTACAATTAAGTCACACAGGAAATCGGACTTCTAACGTACGTATGTACTTGATCATGTACAATAGTCTGGGTATCATTGTTAACGTTTTTTTATAGTTATTTACTCGATATCTATGTTTTTGATGTGAATACATCAGACTATGCTTGTTCGACCCGCATGAGTCGTGTTTATGCACCCTAAGCATCGTCTTATATAAAACGTATTCCGATGATTGGTGTGCCTGTGCCTAATGTAACATGGTGGTGGATAATCTAAAGCGTCTTTGGTGTGCCCGTGCCTAATGTAACATGGTGATGGATAATCTAAAGCGTCTTTTGTGTGCCCGTGCCTAATGTAACATGGTGATTGATAATCTAAAGCGTCTTTGGTGTGCCCGTGCCTAATGAAACATGGTGATGGATAATCTAAAGCGTCTTTGGTGTGCCCGTGCCTAATGTAACATGGTAATGGGTAATCTAAAGCGTCTTTGGTGTGCCCGTGCCTAATGTAACATGGTGATGGATTATCTAAGGCGTCTGCAGAATTGCATGGGACTGATCATGAACGCGAAAGATGAACATGCAATCTTAAGTGTTTTATATGATTATTTTGTTATAAGAAGTAATCACAATTTTTTCAAACAAGAAATTAAACTGCGTACGTCGGCACGTTCTGCATACTGCACATTATATATGGTAGCATCGTTAACAAGTATCACATGGTATGTACTTGATTTCTAGGTATATGTTGGGCATGGTTCAGTTATAGAGGAACTCGGATTGCGCACATTAGTACGTGCTAAACATTTGTTACAGGTATTTACTCTCAGTAAGTGCTGTGCATACGTCATACTATTCTTGTTAACCTTACATCAGTCGTGTAAAAACGCCCTGAGCGTCGTCGTATATAAAACGTATTTCGATGATTGGTGTACCTGTTTCTTATGTAACATGGTGATAGATAATTTAAGGCGTCTACAGAATTGCATGAGACTGATCATGAAAGAACACGGACAATTATTATAATTGATGCACCTGCCATCCTAAGTAGTTTGGTTGTGCAATATATACTCTGGCAAAGAGGTTTCACATTAACTGTTACTTATATGTTACTTACTTCATAATCTTTCTTCTTTAGAGCAAATTAATAATCGCGCATTGTAGTATAAGAAACTATTTCAGATTGTTATTTCGTTCAACAAGTTGTTAACATTTCACCATATTATTATCGGGATTAACGTGAAATAATCCTACTTATTTATACAGTTTGTTTCTGTTAAATGTTTGCACACGTTCAACACATGCACATACTTTTAGTTTAGCACAGCATTTAAACTGCTTCGTGTTGTGTTAAGCATGTTTTAACACGTATTAGTATGTTAGCTAACTACAACTGGGACGGTTTGTTTTGCTTGCTGCGTTTTGTAAAAACAAGCTGAGATAAAAGTTGACACCTAAGTTTTGTATGAACAATGAATACAGTTGTCATTTAATATAGGACACATGTACGCGCCCCCATAGCTGTACGCTTATCAGAGGGCTAAAGCTTGTTGGTTAGCTCACGTATGATAAATCTTAATGTTAACACCTACTCTGAGTGCAGCTGATTTTCACGAAGAGATTCGTCCCCCGATCTGTTATCTATTTACAAAAACTGTGTTAGCATTCTACCGTCGTTGGCGTTCAAACGATGTTAAGCTCTTAACCTAAGTGGTAGCTGACTCAACAGACGCATTTCTATTTACCAGCACGTTTCTTTTATATGCATATGTATGAGATGTATGGATTTATTTAATTAGCGGCGCAAACACGGTATATATTATTTTATATCTTTCACCTACTGATATTGGAAGTTTAGAATTGTTTTTACAAAAAACGCTTACTAGCTTTACAATTGAAGAAAGAAGTTTAATATATTACGTAATATACTCGGGTTCAGTACTTAAGTTTTGACTGTTATACGAAATGTTGATTTGGTGTATTTTTTTCTAATCATATTACCTATTGTATTGGTATCATTCATTCAAAATCAAAGTTCAGAAAAAATATACCGAACAATAAATGTTTTTTAGACATTCCAAGTTACCATGTTTGCACAAATGAATTAGCAACAACTTTGCTTCAGTTGAGAATTTTAAGTATTGAAAAAACATATTGTATTTATAAACAACTATTTTAAATTATATCAAGTATGAAAAACATGTAGTACATCATTTAAAAAAAACGATCGGACAAGTTTGTATTGCTTAGTTCATATTGCCACATAATAATTGATATTTATAATTACATAGTTTCCAAAAAGAATAGTTCATTTGAGTAAACGTATGTTGAAATATTTGAAAATGATGGATAGTTCATAATCAACTCATTTGGTAACAGATAATATATTAACATGGTTCCTACACAGATCAGTAATGAATTACTCACCTTTATCTTTGAATTGGAAATATGTTTTGTATAATTAATAAGACAGTCGAATTTATAAGATACTTTGACATTAAAAATAAATGAAATTGTTAACACTTTCGTTATATATTTTAAAGGGACTGTAAACCACGAATGACGAAAAAAGAAAAGTTCTAAAATACCGTATTTTTTTACAATTATTAGTTTATATTGATAAAAATATCACGACTGGTATATAACATTACTTGAAAAAAGTTGTTTTTTATTTTTACTTTATTTCTTTTTATTTTTACTGGGTATGTCTACCAGGTAACTACCAGTTAACTACAAATAACGCAAATAGATTGATCATCATCGTCACGTGGTAAACCCAGGAATGCAAATTGTGCATTCGTGGTGAATTGTATATATTTTATATATAAAATGATTAATCTACTTGCGTTATTTATAGTGTGTATATCGTAATGTCACCTATTTTCGCGATGTACTTTCGATTTCACATCGCGAAATTTTATAACCGAATATACTGAAAATACGAACTTTTTTCAAGTTATGTAATATACCAGTCGTGATATTTTAATCATTATAAACTAATGATTGTAATAAAATGCGGTATTTTAGAACTTTTCATTTTTCGTCATTCGTGGTTTACAATCCCTTTAATGCCATCTTATGTATTTAACAACTCGATAATATTCGGTATAGTCTAAACAAAAAGCGAAAAATGTCTGCCCGCCTTTGGAATCGAACCCGGGACATCTCGATGTTAAAATTGTATGCTTTATTAATACATTACAACAACTTTCGAATTAATAGGAACCAATATTTTGTTTTCATATTGACCAAATTATCGCAGGTTTATTATAGGTTTACGCAAATACCCTGAAACCGCTCGGGTTGATAAAACTGTTCATAATTAAGGGATATTACACGAAGTTCATTACAGGTATAAAACATTTAAATACATGTATTTACGAAGTAAAAAACATGTTTTTTACGAAGTACACATGAGCTCGGATAAAATACATATAAATAATGGAGAATGTTTCAAAATATGCACGGTAACCATTCCACTGGAGCATGCATTCAATGAAACAAGAATAGATTAGATGCGATTGTGTCTGGTAATGTATGTTTACAGTA
>VMBQ01001302.1:141433-177867 GCA_007657795.1 Dreissena rostriformis | reverse complement strand
GCTCAGTATTGATTATATGCAAAATCGAGCCCGACAGTATAACAAAATTTGTGTCGATGAAAAGTAGTTTATTTGTATATGCCCTTCGAAATCTGCCATACATGTTTTAATTTCGCACACTATTCTTATTATGTTGTTTACCAAAGATTTCCAAATTTAAACATCGGCACGTTGTTAGGCGGTTTAGTACTCTCTACGTTCTTCGTTAATCGAAAACGAACCCTATGCATTACCGTACCTGTAACCAGTACGTTTTTATTTATATAAGATTCGCTTAAACTCGAATTGTATGTGCTTCAAGAAACGTCTTGGATATTGAAATGCCTCCGTTTCATGTACTTCCATTGATTTATCTGTCTGTTTATTAAAAAGTGGAAACAGTTGTGATCGCTTTATTTTAATGTGCTTATTTCAGTCGAATATTGCGACAATTTGTCTTAATACATAAGTTTTTATTCATTTATATATTATATTTAGATTTAGACCTAGATTTATATTTATACTGTGTGAAACCATGACAAAAACATAGGGTGAAGTCCCAGATTATGCACACACATGTTACCTCTTCGTAGGTGAAACTGGTTCGTTGTTCTATATATCTGACCTTAACACTCATGAATGTGAGATAGCTTTGCCCGTGACACTACATTTGAACAGATATGTTGGCTTGAACGTTGTGCATGCCTGATGCATGTTGAACTTGAGTCCATATCATCCATACATCAAAGTATTATTTTAATGTACACAGGTAGCTAACTTTAGATCACATTTCCGCTTATACACATGGATACAAGAAATATTTTTGTTATTTAAATACTTATTTACTCGCATATCGTCGTTATTAGATGGACATTTGCAGACAACAGGCGTGTTCTTGAGCGTTTCAGCTTTTTGGTAACCATTAACCATTTTCTGTATAGTGGTTTAAGAATGAATATCGTCTTTGATATAAAACAAGTACGAATGATGAAGGTTTAAGTGACGTTTTTTTTTTCTTGCAACACATCTTCTCTGCTAAATCAACATTAAAGTTTTAACGGACAGTGTTTGTACACAGCCGCACAAAACATCAAGCCGTGTATGCAGAGTAACCGGAATAGCATATCATACACTCAGTTGAATATATTCTAAAACAATGCTGTTTAATAGTTAAAGATTAAAAACATCGTCCTTCCGGACAGCAGTAAGCAAACTGACCTTTTAAGCGAATGTCGAACACTAAGATTATAGAACGTCCATATATGGATGCCAATCCAAAACGAGGTGAATGAACCATTTCTCGCCCAAAATAAGATAACAATATTTACACGAAACGCCCGCTGGTGCGTGATTTAAAACGTTTGATAATTTATCGTTATCTTTTTCAATGCCATACTTTAAAATTACGTTCTTCAGATCGCCATTTCAGGAAACCACTTACCATTTCTTTGGCTATATGTTTGCTCAACGTTTATAACCATACTGAACGTAAACAATATAGTGATAACTCAACTCGTGTTAATAGATCAAAACATTTACCAGCGAACTTCAAATAAAAGTAATGGCTTGTGTTTGAGATAAACAATTTATAGCAGATGGGTTTATGTTCGTCTCGAGTGTGGTCTGAATAAATGGTGTATCACTGTCATTAAAGATTCAATATTCTTGAAGTTATAATACCATTTGTTTCGAGATCGACATAATCATCTTTCAACTGACACACTTGTATTGACGATAATTGCACACATATTGTATTTCTCTTAGGAAGATCTTTTAATTGTAATTTTTAATGTTATAAGCGGATACATATGTTAAATCTATTTCAGTTCAATTCCAACATTCCAAAAGTAAAAATGTGGCTGAAATACCTGACATTCCTGACAGCGGCTCTACTGTTTCGAATAGGTGAGTAAAGGTTGCCGTTTGAAAATCGTATTTGTTTATAAATCGATTATATTTGTTTATTGTTCTTAATTAATGAAAGAAAAACATCATTTCAAAATATGATAGGCGCTGTTTTAAATAGAAGCAAATGGTTAGATATGCAGTTCGGAAACGATCGTTGTCGAGCAATTGTAAAACAATATTATTTAAGTAGGAAACCGTGAACAGACCTTTATAAAAATGTACCTATTAGCATTCGAAATGTTGTTATTTAACTTGAACAATGCAATAAAAAAAGTTATGCGGCGCACAGAAAGTCGAAAGCTTCATGTTTGTTCACATCATTTGTTCTGGGTCTTATTTTGCAATTCGCGCTGTGTGATACTCCACGTGCATGTTATCAAATGATGTCTCGTTATCTTTTTAATAAAAATCAAACAAATATTTAGGTAAATACTGTCTTTTATCTGTGGCGGTTTTTATCACATAAACAAACTTTGCACGAACGACCGATGTTTGGTCAAAATACACTTGAGTGCTTCTTGTCACATTGAAACTAGCGATAGGGTAATCTTTGTTTAACGCAAGTATTGGAAGTGTCTTTAACGATGAAATCAAAATAATAACATTCCCTTGTGAGCGAGTGTATCTTCAAAGAGAACATTGAAATAGGTATAACATTGATAACGCGGATAATTAAATAAAAACGCTGACACTATTGCCAGGTTTTTATTCCCACGAACCATTCAATTGCGGTATAAAAATGGCACCATTACGACAGTAAATACACATTTATTTCGATTGTAGCCTTGGAACTATCCAGTCGTGATGAAGTACTTAAATAACAATGAGACTTAAAGCCTTTAAAACGCTATAAAGACAACGACACTTTCGTAATATATTTCATAAAATTAAGTTAACATATTAATAATCAGTGTTCCTTATAGCAAAAGTCAAAATTTATACGTTAGATGTGCTCTGGTAACATAGATTTTTGTAGATACAAAATGCTTGTTTTTATTTATTTGTGACACAATTAATTCCATTTTAATTTTCCCGCAAATATATCTATTTATACGACTCACGAACACTAAAATGGTATAATGTTAGTATTTTTGTGTCGTATGGATAGATATCGTTGCGGGAAATTAAAATGGCATTACATATGCAAAACAATAATAAAAACGAGCATTTTGTATCTACAAACATCTATGTTACCAGACCACATCTGGCGTTGAAATTTCGGCAATTGCCATAAGGAACACTGATTTTTAATTGTTTAACTTTATTTTACGAAATATTGTACGAAATATTGTACGAAATGTTCGTTGTTTTTTAATTGTAATGGGGCTTTAAAGTATCGTATTATGTTCGTGTTTAACATTTTATTTGTATCATTTATATATCAATCACTCAACGCTTCAATATTTGTTTAGAGATTCAGATATTTTATCTCAAACTAATAATCCTTGAAGCAGATGTTTTGCTTGAATAGGAGCTTCTAGTTAGATCCAGTTATGGAGAATGATATATGCTGGACAATAAGTTTCTTCATCTATTTTATAAAAAAAGGAAAATGACAGGAGCAAATATTTTACAAGTGTTGTCCATTCAATAAATAAATCAGCACAAACCCGCTATCTATGCACTGTTTCATCGTCAATAATCCTATATTATGACCGAATATATCACTGCTTTTTCGAAGGCAGGAACTACAAGAAAAAAAAACAAGAAAATATTGACTGCGCACATGAACGTTTCAGTCAAACTGACTATTCCGTATTGACACCTGCACGAGTGTTACCTATTGTACCGTTTCAGCTGATTCAGCGGCGGATGAAACCTTCCTCAAAGTGGTTGACGAGTACTGGCAGTGGCGCCTGCAAGAGGCTCCCGAGTTTGCAACCAATATAGACGTACATTTGTACGATAACAGGACGGAGCAGTACACCATAGCTGTATTGGACGATCGGCATGTATGACGTTTTGTCTGATCCAAACATAAACTGTCCCAAGTTTTCGAAACGAACGTCTTCTACATTTCGCAAACGTTTGAATTGATACTTGAAATATGTCTTCACCATGAAGTATGCATGTTAAAAACACAATTTTCTCGCGCAAAAATTTGCAAGTATATTTCTTAGGTTATATATATGCTCTGCAACGTTTGGGATCTAAGTTCATGAAGAACATTTTTGTTATAACAAGACAAATCGTATTACCACTTTGAACTAATATTTGCATAGTGGTACTATATAGTATGTCAAGAAATAAATGAAGCTTTACAGCCACGCGTCAAAACAGTGTACATTGCTGATATCAATACGTCTTTTGTTTCTAATGTATTAATGCATAGCTAATTCATAATATATGTTAAAATTACAGCGAACAAAATAACAACGCATGTACGATACTGTGAAGGTTATCTAAATTACATATGTTTACCATTAATTGAGTTGAACTGGGTGGCGAGCTACATGAATATTGTCAATGAATATACTATTACATATAGCAATATATATATTTACAGCGTAAAGCACAAAAGCTTATACTCGACTTGGATAAGGTCCCGATTGATCAACTGCCGCATACGCATAGAGTTAGCTACGATATATTACGCGACACGTTGCTGACTTATACCATAGGCTATGAGTGGAAGGAGTAAGCTATAGAGCCTCATTTCTGTATACCTACTTACCAGTTACGTACTAACGACTTGCAACTAGCCAATTCATAATTGAGACTGTTCAATTAACGGATTAAAATATATTTAAGTGATGGATTATATGAATATTTAAATAACTTTTCGATCATTTGAGACAAACAAATGTAGGAAAACAGAAAGGAGAACAAGATGTTTCGGAACATATCACTGTGTGAGCTAAGTCTTCCATTAGTAATTAGAATGATGTTAATACTATTTTTGTGTACTCTTTTTGGATGACATAGTCAATACATTGTAAACAGCAATGCTGGTGACTAATCTTATTGTGAATATGCAAGTCATGGGTTTGAATATTGTACGATATAAGTGTTTGACTTAAAAGTGTATGACAATGTATAACATGCAGTCTGTTAATCACGCAACAAAACAAAAACTTAAATAATCATCATTTATAATCGTTTGTTGTAAATACGTTCCATTTCAGTTATGGCGCAATGAATCCCGTGAATTTCTTGGAAGGTGTCGTGCCAGAGATGGACAATTACATCCCTTCAAAAATGAAGACATACCAGGACTTTGAAAACTACGCAATGCGACTTTATGGAATGGGTGACCAGGTACATTTCGTGTGGTTTACCAATTTGTCATTTTGCTGATTATTTACTACAGTTGTATGACTATATATACAGCATAGATTTACTTCAAAGCTGTCTGGTGGCAGGAAATATATCTGAAAACAAATGGAATAATTCAAGTTCCGCATTATGTATAATTATATAATTATTAGATAATTATTACATTGTCTCTATAATCGAAATGCGTATATAAAGAAATTGTATTAGTTAATGATGAGTCGAGCGCATTTACAATCATCGCGTTATTGACAACAAAACGTACACAATAATGCATGTTATATCAATTTGTTTAAACCAGCCCGATTGTTTAATATAACGTTGTGTCTTGTACAAACAGGCTATGAACTTCGTGCTCAGAATGCAGAAGTCGATATCTTCGAAAACAACGAACAACTGGGTGTCAATGGTAATGTTTACTGTACGGTATGATACATTGCATGATGAGATTAAAATGTCTAGAACGCTTGCATCTTTCAAGCTGTTTAATTCACCTTTCGGGCAATATTTGGTGAATGTCCGCGCCTCCGTCCGTCCGAGGTTGTACAAAATGTAACTTCATCATTCTAAGTTACGATAATTTACCACAAATGTTGACCATGTGGAGGTGGTTAGCCGTGTACAACGCACATAAAGCAGCTTGTCTGGACAGTAATGTTTGAACATACATCAGTCACTTATACAATTAAAAGTTAACCAGTCATCAACATGTAGAAACATCATGATGCGCAAAACACCAATATCCTTTGTTCAAATGTAAAGGTCACACTTATCTTCAATACTCAAATGGACTTCATAAAAAATATACAGACTGTTTCTTTTTCATGTATGATTCAAATGCTCACCCTTTGGTAACGATGTTTTTCTTGCAAAGCCCGTGTTCTTAGAGGTCCCTGCTAAAATATATGTATAACGTGTTCAGATTGTAACTAAGCATTCAACCGTTTACTTTAAAATAAAATACCTTAGATATTCACCATGTCGATGGCACTTGTTGAGCGCCTAAGTTCCGAAGTTTAAAGGTATTGTTCACATCGTCAAACAAATGTATATTATGCTTTAAATACTTGCAAACTGACTAGGTTTTGTGTGGTAATTTACTCGGTAAACATCCCATCATTTCTACATTTAAGACTCGGGATATCACACTCTTACGATGAATACGCTTGAGTAATATTCGCGAATGTAAAAGTAAACTTGACATAGGATTGTTGTTCTTCTTTTGAGTAGGCAAGGGCAATTCCTGAGCTTGAAAACATCTTAGTCGACCCACCACAGGCGAGTCCTTTCTACAAGCCTTTCAACGAAACATTAGACAATGCCACCATCCCAGCGGACCAAAAGTAAGTCGGAGTTAGGCAAAACTAAAGACAAAAATGTAATTCGTCAATTATTCATTGCGTTTGAAAACATACTTAGGGTTTAAATTAATACTTTTTTAAATTATATAATCGAAAAAAGACCGTGTTTTCTCAACTGTATAATTATGCATATGTTCACTGTTGTTGAATATGTTTTTTGTTTAAATATCCTCGACGAGCTTTGATGCTCTCTTGATAACGTACTATGTTAATCGATTAATGTCATTTTTGATATTCTCTACGTTTGATTTTAACCATTTTCCAGCATAAACTGTTGATCAATACATAAGGACATTTGTTTGCCATTTACATCTGCCATACCCCTTGCCGCAAGTAAAAATCTACCTTTCATATCATTTGATAATGAGGTACAATATTCATTCGTCAGCTGTATTCAATAAATTAAATTTTGTTGTCTTTTATCATTTTCTTTTCTTATATTCTTTTCCGGTATCTGAACGAAACCCGTTCTTTAAAAAAGCCAATGTGTCTCCTATGTAAACAATTCGGCCAACGGAGCAGACGAATCATGTAAAATGCATTATACATGGCATAAATGCTTATCAATTACCTTGACAACCATCGGATTCTGCGACGCGTCCACTTATTTTGTTTAACAACATATCCAGTCACCGTGACATCAATAAATGTTTCATGTTAATGATTGTAAAGGATGCAAGTAATATGCTTGTATTTAGTTTCCTATACGAACAATAATATAATTATTGCAGAACAAAGCTACGCGGACTCGCTGTGGCTTCTTTACTTGCGTTCGGCATCAAATACCAGGCCTTAAAGACCTTTATTGAGACGGTAGTTTTTATAGTTTTCTTGTGTTATCTTCTTTAAATGGTCATTGTTATGTATAGATCTTGTACACAGATTACTCCGCCGCATTATTTCGTTAAACACGTGTTTGTTTATATGATTTAATCTTCCTTATATGTATTGGCATAGATGTCAATATACTTAAAAACAGTTGCAAATACGTATTGTGTCAATTATACATTTGTATGAAATGACATATAGGAATACCGCAACGCAACGCGAAAATCGTACGGCGTCAGTTCCTTTCACCGAGGTCAGGAGTACTACAAAGCGTGCCTTAAATGGCATCTGAGCCTGGATATCACGCCGGAGGAGGTCAACGCGAAAGGCCTACAAGAGGTCAACAGGATACATACAGAAATGATGCAGGTCTGTTGTAGGTGTAATTGTATATAGTTATATAAATGAAGAATTGTTACAGTGATCAGAATAAATTCAAGTTTTTTGGAGATGTAGATTTCGCGTTTCTGATATCACTTATACATATTGTAGTCACCCACAAAAGGTATTTAAGGGATTTGTTTACAGATTGTAGCATATACATTCATATATTGTAAGGAGTTATGAAAACACAATACAATGTATGCAAATTAAGAAGTCAGTATGTTGTGTCAGCCTTTTATAAACAGTTGAAAGTTAAATCAACACGTTGAAACTCGATAAATATTGCAAGAAATATATCTTTGCTGCTAAATTTTAATGTAACTGTCCCACAAGAGAGAATAAATTGCAAGAACATAGTTCATTTTGCTGTTCAGTGCGCTGGTAGATTGGTGAAACACTGGACTGGTCAATTCCCGGGCTGCTGGACATGTATTATATTATTCCCACACACGTGGTCTCTTTATAAAGAGTTATGATATCGAACAGCGGGTCCTTCATCGTATAAAAATGTCTCTTCCTCATGCTGTTGATTCACCACATGAAAGGGCCCTGATGGAATTAGTTGCACTTTTATGGGTAAACATTGACCGCAAGGTCAAACACATACACACACATGTGAAGGTTGAATAAGTTGTTGTGGTTGGTAAAAGTTTGTTCGACCGTTAGCCAACTTTGCACCACATAGTGATTATGTTTTAAAATGCATATTGTGTTAATTGGAACCGGAGTGTAAACTGGTTACCTCGAATAGATTCTGCTGTCGAGCTTTACTTTTATTTTGTCTTCGTTAAAGTAATATTGACTGCTAACGCATGTATCTATTTTCAATGAAGGTATTAGTCCGACTAGGCTTCAGAGGCAGCGTCAAGGAGTTCTTCGCTTCTATGCGGAATGATTCACGATTTATCCTCAAAACGCCGGTAAAAAAAGAAAAGTCGCGCATTAAACTTAAGTGACCATTTGGTATATTAACAAACATTTAACATTTAATTGAAAACATGCATTCTAGATAGTAAATAAATAACATGGTAACACATGTATAAATCATAAGATTCGGATGTACATATCAGTAAGTGTTATTTCTCTATTCATATACCATGTTCTTTGAACAGATACAATTTGTTTATGATAATAGATACTTATGAAAATGTGTTTTTTTGCAACTTAAACATTTTAGAAAATGCGTGTCAAATGAGTTTGTCTTCAATCTAACATATATGTACATGTTTCAGGAAGAAATCATTAAGCGATTTGAGTCCATCATAAACGATCGAGTAAGACCAAAACTGTCCAAATTCTTCAAAAACATTCCAAACAACCGGGTTGTGTAAGTAAATATATTCATGAGTACTATTTAAGATCATGTTTCCTTTTATATCGCACACACTGACTTGCGTGTGTTTCGTTTGTAAATCTTATACGGTGTTGACATATGATTACTTCATTTATGTGTACAAATGCAAATTAATGAAATGCAAACAATTTTTAATTAAACATTGTAACGATCCATCTACCTGATCAAAAGCGTCAGAACATTTATGTCATTATAACGGTCGAACGCTGTATGCTGTACCATGCGGGGTTACAATTCAATACAAAACAATTGACGGAAAAACTTTGCTCTAGAGATATATTTGGGGATGTGTTATTATAATAGAAAATGAGAAAACTACACATTTTAAAGGATCATGCTGGAAGTACTTTTGCAATCCAAGGTGACACTTTAAGATTGTTCAGCATTTATATATAAATGAGATGCACGATGATTACCATGTGTCAGATATTTTTAGCAAAACCAAATTGTATCACTGCCTGGACTTATCTGTTGTTTCGTTAGTTTTCAATGCCAGCTATATGTGGCAAAAGTAAACTTAATTATATTTACCGTTTTGTTGGCGTAATTGACAGGGTGAAGCCTATGCCTTACGATGGTCCAGGTGGATCATATTCATTTGGTTCACCCGACGGTACAAGACCTGGAGTATTTTACGCTAACGTCAGAAGGCCAGAAGATAAGTAAGGGACCTTTTAATAATACAGTTTATTTGTATCGCTAAGTGTTTAATTATTTATAAATAATGTGTGGTTTTTTTAAAAGATGCAGTTTGTTTTTTCAATACGTTGGTCTTTAAATTTGAAAATTATAATGAATTTGCTCACACAATCAATGTTATAATAGTTGTTATACATAAGACCAACGTCTTTGGAAATTCGGAATATGACACCAAGCTCGCGTGTGCAAGAGCATTTTTTGGTATTTGAAATTTAGATAAAAGTTGATAACCACTCCATTACAATTTCAAAGCCCAACCTACAATATGCCGGCCTTGGTGTTGCACGAAGCTGATCCAGGTCATCATCTTCAGGTAAGTTTCTTTTGCCGATTGCTTTTTCTGATGCTTTTACTTAATAAAAAAATTCCGTATGAATAAGTAGGAATCGCATATGCAATTTCGTAGCAGATACTCACTTTCAGCACAAAGCCAGACGATGTTTTATCAGAAATGCTGCTTTATATGTCCCCACTGATGGTGATGAGAAAAAGAATAAATAAAGATTAGGAGGAGAAAAAATTGAGTCGACTGTTATTTCAACGTAACGATATCATTTAGATTGGTAATATTGTTTAATACGCTTTTGAACATATTGACAATTTGAAATTATGTTCATATCCATGTTCCAATATTATTTTCAGGACATTTATGCTCAGGCGCAGACCGGTATTCCGATGTTTCAAAAAGTCATCGATTACACGAAATACTTCACAATTCCTTTACATTTTCCATATTACACGTCGTATACAGAGGTAAAGTTTACACTTAACTCGTGTTTTGTAAACGTTCGGTGCATTTTAGTAATGGTATTTAATGGGTTTTTGTTTTATTTAATAATATAATTTCAAAACGTCGTGTATGTATAAATATGCGTATATAGAATACAAAACACGACCCGCTTTATTATAATCTTATCCAATTACACTTGTACTATTTCATTTTAATATGTTGAAGCACATGCCATTCAATTTTGTTTAGGGTTTTTCTAAAACTTGCAGGTGCAATGTCACAAGTTTAATTTTTAACAAATTATTTGCAAGAACACATACGTGTAGTAGCGGTTATAAAGTGATCATGTTTATCTATGAATTTTAATAGAATCCTTTAGTTTGAATTAAGTAGCAAATAACATGAACTGTATATTGTCTAAATGCGGTAGTATGGCAAACGGTTATCTGTAAAACAAATGTCGTCAGAAAAAAGCACTGTTTTTCTTGGGTATGTCTATTGCAGGGCTGGGCTCTTTATGCTGAATCACTTGGAGAAAAAGATCAACTCGATATATACCAAGATGATTACGAACTGTACGTTAAAGCAAAGGTTTCAATATGGCCATTCATTTGATAACAAATAAGCTTGGTCGTAGTTTCTTTTATATATATATATATACGAATGCAATAAAAGATTTATATATATATATATAAATCTTTTATTGCATTCGTGGAATAAAATGATGGATATTATACACGCATTGAGTTCGTCGAAACACGCATATTTAATTAATATATAGATATGTGTTAAATTTGAAACGAGCATGCTCAAATTTGCAATTACAGTCGAAACGCGATAGCACGATAAGTCAATGTAGATACGGAATAGTTCCAAATATCGCATCTTTCATAATGTAGCATTGTTCAGATTTTGAAGCATTGTGTTAAATTATTACCAATAATATTATTGTCGTAAGAACTCTGTAGCATGCTTGTGTTAATGAAATACCTGTTCATATATCAAACATACCTACGCTTAGTATTGATTGGAACATGTATAAACAAATATGTACAGATAATAAAGCGTTATTACACTGTTATACTGATCAACTGTTTAATAAAAACAGAATATCATAATATGATTCTGTTATTAAAAGGGCTTGTCCTTTACAACTCCCTTGACAATTCGATGTTACCCTCAAACAAATTTGAGTGCCGGCTTGTGTCAGCTTTACAACATAGTTTCGATAAGGTGTTAAAAGTTATGGATGCAAACATATTCGTAATATAGTGACTTTTTGTAATTGGTCATTTAATGAAGGGGAAAACATTTAATTTGTAAAATTGTTGCTTTTTTATCTCGTTTTTTTTTGTGTGCAAAATATTATAACAAAATCAGACAGGATCGACAACCGTATTCAAAGTACCCTTTCATTGCCTTTTATCGAGATTCGTTGTATCGCGTTTGACTGTTATATCCTATACATGTTTATAAGGCTATATGTATCCAGATACATAGTGAATTATTGAAATGCAATTTAAGGATGGGACGTTACAGCTTCGAGATCTTCAGAGCATGTCGGCTTGTGGTAGACACCGGCTTGCACTACTTCAAGTAAGTTAAAAATGATAAAATGCTTTAAGTTAATCGATTTCGTGACTCCAAATGTTGGAAAAATTGTACATGTGACTTTAGTTGACACTTAATACTAAACACCCTGATAACTATTTTAATTCAATCATCAAACCATTGACTTTGTTTGACAACAGCTGGACACGTGACTCTGCAATCGAGTACATGTTAAACTACACGTCGTTCACTCCCGAATCCATACAAATCGAGATCGACCGTTACATAACGTGGCCAGGGCAAGCAACTGCGTACAAAATTGGAGAGATAAAAATAAAAGAGTTACGTGCCCTGGCAGAACTGGAGCTTGGTAATTGTGTTTTTTATTTAGGTTTCATAGCAACAGTACACACGCAAGACGACTTTGTTTGTGTGTAACTGTACTCTATTCCCGTGCATATCGTTGTTTGGTAATAAAACTTGATTAATCTGAAATTTATTTGCTTTCACTAGGACCGGTGTTCGACATACAGGATTTTCACTTGGTCCTGTTGAACAATGGTGCTGTTCCACTGTCAATTCTTGAAAAGCTTGTTAAAGAATGGATACAGGAAGTCAAATCGAAAGGCAAGTGTGTGCGTTCCAAATTAATTCGTTGCATTTATTTCACATGTTAGGCGTACTCTAGGAATCTGTAAACTGAAATTGTCCCATAACATTCAACACTGTTAAGTTAAATTGTGTTCACTGTTGTTAAATAATTTGAACAAGTTGTGTGAAAGTATTAGGTATGCAGGTGAGATGTTATTAGTATTAAAATGTATTATATACGAGGCCTGCCGATACAGTCCAGAGTAAATATAAAAAGGTGGACGCGAGTAGCTGCACATTAAGCTTGTTTATTTACTGTCATCCACTTGTACTCCATAGCAAACATATAGATCTAACGAGTTCATCAGTAGAGTATTAATCAGATTATTGTTTCACAGAATCCGTTGAGAAGGTGTCCAGCGACTACTGGGCGTGGCGACTGTCAATCTCCAGGGAATTTTCCACCACCATCGGCACCTACAAGTACAATGATAAGCTTGATTCCTACACATATAAGAAGCTCGAGGACATGAAGGTATTCGAGGAGGAGAGACTTATATTAAGTTATACGTTGGAACACAGTTTTCAGTCCCAAAGCAATTCTCTTTTAGTTTGTCTAGTGTTATTATCCTTAGGATGTAAAGTAAAATGAATGAAGCCTACCAGTGCATTAATTTACAACTGGAATATACGCCGATAATTGGCCAACTCACTCTAATATCTCGTATATTGTCCACTACAAACACAGGGATAATGGTCATAGAAGTTCATCTCCTCATGACAAGCATGGACATTTTGAAAATCACCACACTTTTACATAAAACTTATGTTCATCAACATAATAATTTGGAAGACAGTATGAATATTTTCAAAGGTTTTTACAGAGTTAAATACTTCTTCATAAGGGGTGATCAAATACATTTTACCATCGTTTACATGTAAAAAAAAAATGTTCTAAAGTTTATGTTTTCAGAGTGAATTTGGTTTTAATGTTCTAATCTTGAAAAGGTTTTTTCAATATTAATGTTTGGACGAACAGTAATATAGTTCAATTAATAACTTCTTCTTTGCTTTACGTATTTCATTATACACGTTTAGTATAATACTATTTTACTTTGCATACCTTTCCATTAATATAATTCATACGTAAAACGGAACACACAACATTAAATTAAACTTAAATTGACAGATAAATCGTAGTTGTTTGTACTATTTCCATTGTAGGTGAAAGTAGACGACTTTTTAAAACGTTTATCTTGGGTGAACAGTTCAGCTCTCGAAGGGGAAAAGCTGATCACATTCAATGTCCTACAGAACATTCTAGAAACCGTGCGAGATGGATATGAATGGAAAGAGTATGAACATTTCATGATCGGTATTCTATTACTTAAGTAAATACATATGGTATACAGTAGTGCTGATTTCATGAACGATACATGCATATATGCCATGTATGATAATGTTTGCAGGATAATATTTTAGTTTGGTTTTGTTTAATTAAAGTGTAATGCCGGCATGTATAAACCTAAATTTAATACATATAACACTTTTGTATATATAAAATCGTGTTTTGACGAGCTTTGACATAACTATTTCTTTACACTGACGTAATATTTAGGTAATCTTTAACAATCGTATCAGTTCTTAAGTTTTTAAACGGTTTAAAAACATATACAAATAAATATTTTATAACTTTGTGTAGAACATGTATTACATGCTAATACAGAACAACTCGATTTTTATCAAATGGTTTGTTTATGACAGCTATGAGCCTTTGAACCCAATAAACTTCTTGGAGCTTTGGTTTACCGGTGGTCTCGACTATTTTGTCTCAACGCAGCTTTTTGACACCGAAGGCGACTTTGTGAACTATGTTCGAAGAATTGAAGGAGGGCCCCAACAGGTATTGTAAAAAACGTGTTTTTGTTTATGAATATCGTCCGCATGTGCCTGCGCTTTACATTAAGTTCGCAGTAAAAAAAAATGTAACAAATATGTGGTTTAATTTCAGATGGAGGAAATGATGATCTTGAGTCGCAGAGCCATCGCCAATGGTCACACAAGCCATAACGTCTCAGTTGTGAGTAGCACATGTATGCAATTGCACTCTGTAAATAGCACCAATTGTCATTTGAAATTCAATGATGGGGCTCTATTTTATTGTTTAAACAATATGATGTGGCATTTAAAACATTCCGTGTCATTAGAAAAACGCATAATCGTAGTGAAGATATTTTTATAAGAAATTCATGTTTTTTTACCCTACGCTTTTTCCCTGCTTGAAAATACAGTAAAACATATTTAAATTGAAACATTTTATACGCATTTTCATACATTGTATCATACATGTTTAATAGTCCCGTGTTCCTGCAAACATAGACGACATGGTTAAATCACCAAACGAATCGGCACTTTATTCACCATTTAGAGACTATGCCGATGACATTCTTGGAAACAATGCGTATGTACTTAGTATCAGATTTAATTAAGTTTTACTTTATGATATTTTAGTATACGTTTCGATTCTACCAGTTGTTTTCTTTTAAAGTTTGATCCATAATAGTTTATATAACTGCAAATCATAAAATGCATAACCAAAATTGTTTTTTTTATATAATTCATATAACCGTATAACATTGTTGTTAATTTTAAGTCAAGTTTATTTTGCTCTTAATAATTGGTATTAATGGACATTACTATGATTATTGGTTGTATATGAAGTATGCGTACATAATTAATTTATTACATATCTGTCGGTTCTGTCATTAGAGCGGCGATGGATACACGGCTTCAAAATGCCATTAGTGCATTCAATGCTAAACTCCTAAAGGTCAAGGACTTTTTAATCAACGTAAGTGTTTGTGTAATCAGTTATAATGTTAATTTATAAATAGGTACATTATGTTCAATATTATTGGGTATGGAACATATTAAATTGGTTTTTGTAAATTGTTTATTATAATTGCAAACAATCTATTTATTATGCCGATAACATTGCATATATTATCCTTGGTAACATCCTAATTTACATCGTAATTTGACGCTGTAAAACATTAAAATAATTATTTAAAATTTTATTTTAGATGAAAGTGTCCACGACGGCTATGNAATTCTCTCAACCATGTCTATGAATATAGTATATATCTGTTTTGTGAATATGTAGTACATACATGTTTTTTGAGAAGAATTGTAATGTTTTTTGCTTATAACCTTTAAGGAATACATGCCCAAAACGCGCCCAGGTCTCGGGATAGGAAGTCTTCCGAGAGGAAGAGAAAATTACCAAGCCTGTCTGAGGTTCCACACTTCCACAGAAATGACGGCAAAACAGGTCTATGACAAAGGTGTGGAGGAGGTGGACCGTATCGCGAAGCTTATTAGACAGGTACCTGGTTTAGGGCAATGCGGATGACGATATATTACCATTTTGTGATTTCCAAAAATCGGCTTGTACTTGAAATCGGTGCTTGCTTTTTTTAAATATAGTATCTGCTGTCGATCAGTAGCGGATTCCGATTCAATTATCAATCGAATTCAACGCAAGAGATTAAGATTATTAATTAACCAGTAGACAAACACTGATCGCCTCATTTATGTTTGGCCCAGTGTGTGTGTCCTATTACTTCATGTACAGAGATTGTATGATACACCGTTTACGATTAAAACCATTGAATTGTTTTTTTTTCCAGAAAATGATCAACGTAGGTTTTCCCAATACAACAACGATATCAGAGATGTATGCCAATTTGTCAAGTGACCCGAGGTTTCTCTTCAATGATCCGGTGAGTTATTGACATTTATATCAAAATGTTTCTTATTGAAAGTATTCTGATTATTGTCTGACGTTTTTGGTTTCTAATTTATATAGACTACATGGTACACAATTGAACTTGTTTCTTGAACATTGAATGTGTTAAAAATTAATGCTTATTGCACGATAATCAATTACGTATGGATCTAGTAACGATACGATTTATACATATTTATAAACACAATGTCACAACCAACTATGTAAACACAATATTTTCAAATATGAATTGCAACGTCATATTTTTGTTTGTAGAGTTGTCATGTGATGTTATTGTTTTGTTTTTCTCCAATTTGTCTTTGTTTTTTGTTTCTTAAATGAGACCACAACTTAAAAATGCGGACATTATGAGAAAGCTTCCCAACTAAGCGTCCAGCACTGATTATTTTATTGGTTCGATAAATAACTATTACCACTTACCAAATCTCGTTGTTTAAATTTTCAAAGCTAAATTAACTTATATGTGTCCAGCACTAACCTAGTTTATCCATGTAATGCATATGAGAAACATACAAATTGTTAACGGATACAAATTTCAATCGTGATTGAAACTACGTTTACTTGTATTTTAGGCAGATGCCCTAGCGCATTTCAACGAAATCATTTTCGAACGAATTAAGCCATTGCTGCCGAAGTATTTCCATCATCTCCCAGACTTGCCGTTAGAGTAAGGGTATTTTATTATATGTACTGTATAGGCTTCTTAAACAAAACAGACTACCCACGACACTGTTTGCAGCATGATACAGTTGTATTATTACGCGAGAGTAACGAATAGTCTATACTAACTCCCAGTTCCTTTAATGGCATATTAAAACAGCCTTACAAGAACCTCCGTCTATTCGACATGCACCTAGTGTGCGTGATTTAAAATTAATAAAACATTTCGCCATTTCAAACTTTAACACAAGTGTAAAATACATAACCGAAATTGCATTTAAATGACAAATGCGCGTACACCAAACTACTAAGTACGATGATGTTTTAACCTCAACAAGCTCATTTATAGTATCAAGTTCTGTATTTATTGAAAGGTCGCATTCGGTTACTTGTAATTTGTAAGAATATTTATATTACAGCGTAACAAAAAGCAAAACATTTAAAAATAACGTCAAGCTTTATGGAACTAAATAATGTTACATTACACATATGCAACATGGACATTGTAACTATGTTACTTCATCTCTATAATAACAAAACTAATAGACGTCCATTTCATACAGTAGCGCATCATATTAAATGTCGTAATATTGAAAAAAAAAACATTTATTGTTAAAAGTTACTTTGCTTGGCAGCAATTTTTTTAATTTACCTGAATGAATTATGGTTGATTCATATTAAAGATATTATTATCGGGGCTATTTCAGCGCGTTCGTGGAGCACATTTAAAGCCCCTATAACGCTCATAATTAACAAATATTTCGTAAATAATTCGTAAAATAAAGTGTACACATAAATAATCAGTGTTCCTTAAAGCAATAGCCAACATTTCAACGCTAGATGTGCTCAGGTAAGATAGATTTAATAAGATACAAAATGCTGTCTTTTATTTTGTGTGTTTCAATATATTCAACACATGTTCATGTACCAATTTAGTATTCGTGTGCCGTATGAATAGATATTGTTGCGTGTAATTAAAATGGAATATATTGTGCCACAAAACAAGAGCATTTTATATCTTGTTAGATCTATGTTACCAGACCAAATCTAGCGTTGAAATTTTGACTATTGCTATAAAGAACACTGATTGTTTATGTGTTAACATTTTTTTACGAAATATTTTACGAAATATTCTAGTGTTACTGTGCAGGGTTCAAGCCTTCACCTATGGATATTCTTACTATGCAGGGTTCGAGCCTATACATATGACGGTGCAAGCGGAGAATACGTGACAGGATCTGCCGACGGGTCCAGACCAGGAGTTTTCTATGTGAACCTCTTCCGACCCGAGGACAAGTGAGTTCCTGTTTTATATTTACTTTAACACAACTTATTTATGAAGTCGGATAAGGATTTTTCTATATCATGTTCAGGAAAACATAAACCCATGATAATTGCCCCATAAGCTGGAAGAACATTCGGGCCTTATACCCATGACAAGCGTAATGTTTGTGATTTCAAGTTATATTCGATCAACAGAAAAAATAACATTTTAAGGCAAGCGTACAATATAACTTATATATTGCCACAAATATGTAATTCTTGTAATGACTCAACACTACAATAGTGTTCATTACAGCATTCAATGTTTTCAACCATCGAGTTTTTTTCTTTTACAGTCCCTCATATAACATGGTTTCGTTTTCACTTCACGAAGCTTTGCCTGGTCATCACAATGCGGTGAGTTATTAACGCATGCCGTTGAAATAGATTTACTTTCACAGTTACTTATTATAACAATGACGACAAGAGCTTAAATAAAAAAAAAATACTCCCGCTCCGCTTTGTCACAGAAATAGGAGCCATGGCCATGGCCATGGCTAAGATCAAATGAACATAGGTAACGAACTTAAGAGCATATGGATCACGTAGCGTGAAAATTAGTTTTGCACATCTTCACTTTATTCTGCAGACCAATGCTTGAGATTCAAGTCAAAAGTTTGAGAAATGTGGAATAAATTTGCTTAACAGACGTATAGTAGTTTTTGCTACCGTCATAAAACGTCCAAGGGCAGATATTTCGAATGGAACACAAGAAAGAAAATATATCTTGCACATTTAACACTTCACGTAATGACATATTTTTCGTTTCAATTCAATTCGCATAAGAATTCTAGAAGCAGTTCGTTCCACAAACTTAGCACATTATGCTTCCGCCATAAAATAGCTAAGTTGAAAGGCCTATAACTAAAAACGTGTGGACCACTGGGCTTGAGAGAGGTATCTTGCACACTTGGTGAAAACATATTTTAAATTTCAAGTTAATAGCTTGTAAATTTAGAAGTAGTTCGCACCACACATCTTTACTTCATTTTGATGAAGTGTTTCAAGTTTAAATTGTATCGCTGAAGAAATGTTGAAGTAGACAGACAAACCAACAAACCAACCAACCGGCCATCTAACCGAGCGACAAACAGTGTTACTCCTGTTTACGCTATAAAGCGCGTAAACGGGGATATACATAAACAAGTTTTAGTGTAGTAGTAGGATGCAATAGGATTTAAAGAAATGATATGAACAGAATATTTCAAGATATGGATAAAGAGCTCTTTCATTCAAAACGTCTTTAAATGATACTGTCGAAAGCTACAAACATGTTTTTTTTTAAATCCTTAAGTATTGAATATTTACACAACAAATTGAACATATTATCTGATTTTCATTGAAAGGCACACTCAATATTTTTTGTTCCAGTTATTATCAGGTTATTTGTTGTGATTATCTATTTAATTACTGTTTTATTAAAGCCCATCGTATGTATCAGTAGTCGTTTATTGTCGCGCAAGTTCAGTAACAACGATCAAATGCGCGAAAAACGTTGACATATTTGTAAATGACGTCACTCACGTGACTTCAATGAATGTGTCCCGGCTACATTTGCACACACATTATCTCTAAAAGAAATAGTAATCAACGTCTTCCATTTAAGCCTGGTGAATCTGACTCTAAGTCCAATGAACATCATACATGTTTTAAGTCAAAGACCGTTTTTTTGTTAAATAGACAGCCGTTTAAATATACGCTATATATATTGTGCGATAAGAATAAATAAAACGCAATCCTACAGATAGAGCTTTCATTTATATGTTCCTTAACTGTCATTTATGTTATAACATATCAAATTCAACACTTATTTTATTTGCTACAGTTATTTCAATTGTGATGCATAGTTAAATGTGTGTCTTATTTTGTTGCGACGGTCTGTTTTCGTAAATATTCCGTAATATTATCATACTGTTTTCCTTATCCTGTTTTCCTGTACAGGAAAGCTATGGCCTTCTCGCCGACATCCCGCCATTCATGAAGAACATCGAGTGGATCTCCTTCAATGCACCATACTTCTTTCAGTTCTTCAACGCGTTTTCAGAGGTGAGCTAATAAGTGTGCCTCACGATTTCAGACTCTTGTACATGTAGATGGGTAATTTTATCTGAAAATCTAACCGTTAATTAAATGTACGTTGAGTACAAATAGGATGTGTGTAATATTGTACTTCCCATATATTCCTAATTGAAATGAACATAATTAAAATGTAATAAGTACGGAATACACATTGCAAAAATAAAACCATGACTTCTTGATTATAAAAGCCTGTATCTTAAGCTGTTGAACATAATTTGAATGATTCGATGGTTGACATCTCCATTAATTCAAATAATGCTGTTGTTGTTTTCAGGGATGGGCTCTATATTCGGAGTTTCTCGGGGAAGAAATGGGCATCTACCATAACGATTACGAAATGTCAGTTACTACTACTAAAGTAACAAATCATATAATGGTCAAATGATATAACTTTTACTTAAACATCCAGGTACAAGGATAACTCTCAAATGTTTATTTTCGCATGTTAATATATGAATAATCCATTAGGAAACGAAACCACTAATAATAAATAATTATCGTGGTCGGTTATTATACCCATTGCTAAAACTAAAAGGTACAGAGATATATTTTATAGGATTGTTTCCACATTATCAAATGAAAGTATCCCATGTGAAAATGGAACACAAAAAAAACGCACACACCAGGTAGTTACGCATATCAGACATACACATATTATTGTGCAGATGTATTCTTTAACACATGCAAACACTTTTGCAAATTGTATTAAGATGAACATGTACGAATGCTTTCAGGCTTGGTCGCTATAGCGATGAGATGTTCCGAGCAGTAAGATTAGTGGTAGATACAGGCATCCACGAATACAAGTAGGTCACTCTATCTTTAAGCAACTTGTATTGGTTACTTCCGTTTGGCATCTAAATCCTCGTGTTATATTTGAAGAACAATGTTTTATCTGCTTGCTCCCCCCCCTGTATGATTGATCCATAAAGTATAGCTTATTTAGCATCATAATGAACTTCGGCGTTGGAATTGTTATACTTTGCAATAAATTCAAGTTCTTTATTGTTTCTTCAGCTGGACGAGGGACCGTGCTGTCGAGTACATGCAGAAGTACACGAATGTGCAGCTCGAGGCGGCGGAAAACGAGATTGACCGCTACGCCACCTGGCCCGGGCAGGCCGTCGGCTACAAGATCGGAGAAATTAAGTTCAAGGAGCTCAGGAAAAAGGCTTCCGACGCTTTAGGTAAATCAACCATGTCAACGACTTCTAATTGTTGCCGTTAGTAAGCATGCCAAACGCTTTTTCAGTGTAAGAACACCAATAATGTAATAGACTCCAAATTGTAACTGTCAACCAATCGTGTCAAATGCTTCTCCCAAAAAAGGTTAACTAACAATAAAAAGCATTCGGACAGTTTTGGCAAACAGACCATACCTTCGATTAATTGTCAATGTTAGAGGCGTAGCCTATTTTAGACAGTCTAGCCGAGACAAAGGCTGCGGACAGTTTAGTTATCCCAAACCATGTAAAATAGCTTAATAGAGCTGTACACAATAAGGTTATCAAATCTCCAGAAACGTATGCGGACAGTTTTAGCGAAACCAACCATGTAAAATGTTTTTGACAGTTAGAAAGAAAAACATTAAAAACTGATATCCGATATTTCATGCTCTATGGTTTGAAAAGAACGTGTTAAATTTGCATATGTGACAACACAATTGCAAAGACTATTGCGTCACTATTTTTTTGTTGTGTGAATCAATAAATATATTCAGACATTGTAAAGACTGGTGGTTTCATTATTTTGATGCACACTTGTACGTAAATGTACGTATGATAAATATTGCAATTTCAGGAAGCAAGTTCAAGCTAGCTGACTTCCACTACACAGTCCTGCGCTACGGTTCGATGCCTATGTCGGTGCTGGAATACGTGGTGGATCAGTGGATCGCCGCCCAGAAAGCCGACGGCGGTCATGGCAGTATTAGCCAACCGGATACGAGTCCGTCGAACGATGGGCCTGCGTGGTCGTCCAATGTATTCAGTGTTATATTCGCCGCCATATGTGCACTTCTTCAACATTAACTGTAAATGAACATGTGCATTTATGACACAACTTCATATTTGTTGGAAGTATACAACACAAGTCATATATGTAACCAGAATGAATACACAAACATGTCTGTAGGGACGGCCGTATACTATTGCCTGCAGTTAAGCAATTTGGCAATACTGAATAAAGATTAAGTGACTTCCATTATTTGCAAACACTCGTATTAGTAAGATACAATGTACATATAATAAAAAACAATAAATGAAATTACGATACATATAACTGATAAATTTATAAAACTTTCATATAGTCATACTTGTCATACTGCCAATTTATATAATATATAAAATATCCTGTTTATACCGTTTAAATAGACCAACAACTTTGTACTACAACGGAAACAACATTCTTACAGAATACAGAGTTGACAATCAAGAATAAAAACGATGCATGATCATGTTGTTTGTTTTGGTTTATAACCCATCATCATTGTACGATGATACGCAGATAGGTCTCATATATGGAAATGGAAGTGCAAGAACCATAACTCTTGCGTCCTTTCTTTGAGAGTTGATGCCATTATTGTTTTTATTATATTTATTGTTTGGGCATAAATTGTATATGAGAAAGCAAAATATATCACCATTTGTCGATGCATCATATTGAAGTGGAATGCTGCACCTTAGCACTATAAATGTTGCGTCAATATTCGTAGTGTTATTAGCTCATCTATTTAAAAAATAAATAAAAAAATGAGCTATTGTCATCACCTGAGCGTTGGCGTCGGCGTCTGCGTCGGCGTCTGAATCGGCGTCTGCGTCGGCGCCTGCGTCGGCGCCGGCGTCCGGTTAAGTTTTGTGTTGAGGTCCACTTTTCTCATAAAGTCTCAAAGCAATTGCATTCAGACTTGGTACACTTACTAACTATCATAAGGGGACTGGGCAGGCAAAGTTAGAAAACTCTGGCTAGCATTTTGACGTAAGTATGTGCCCTTTTTATACTTAGAAAATTGAAAATTTGGTTTAGTTTTGTGTTTAGGTCCACTTTATTCCTAAAGTACAAAGCTATTGCTTTCATAGTTGCAACACTTACAAACTATCATAAGGGGACTGTGCAGGCAAAGTTATGTAACTCTGACTGGCAATTTGACATAATTATGGCCCCTTTTATACTTAGAAAATTGAAAATTTGGTTAAGTTTTGTGTTTAGGTCCACTTTATTCCTAAAGTATCAAAGCTATTGCTTTCATACTTGCAACACTTACTAACTATCATTAGGGGACTGTGCAGGCAAATTAATGTAACTCTGACTGGCATTTTGTCAGAATTATGGCCCCTTTTATACTTAGAAAATTGAAAATTTGGTTAAGTTTTGTGTTTTGTTCCACTTTACTCCTAAAGTATCATAGCTATTGCTTTCAGACTTGGAACACTTTTTAACTATCATAAGGGGACTGTGCAGGCAAAGTTATGTAACTCTGACTGGCATTTTGACAGAATTATGGCCCTTTTTTGACTTATTAACTTTGAATATTTGGTTAAATTGTGTGTTTAGATCCACTTTACTTCTAAAGTATCAAGGCTGTTGCTTTCAAACTTAAAATACTGTCTTACTATTATGTGGGTACTGTACCTGGCAAGTAGCATTTGACCTTGACCTTTGAATGACCTTGACTGTCAAGGTCAAAGTATTATTTTTTGCTAAAATTGCCATAACGTCTTTATTTATGATCAGATTTGTATCATACTTTGACAAAACAACACTAACCTGACATACCACAATAGACTCCACCCAATTCATCCACCACGCCCCACCCCAGATTCCCCCCCTCATTTTTTTATTTTTTCCATTTACTTCTTATTTATGAAAGATCATCTAATAAATGACCACACCCCACACCAAATCACCCTCTAACCCCCGACCCCCCCCCTTTTTGAAACATGGTTAAAAAAACAATTATTAATTTTTAATATTTTATTTTTGAAACACTGTACAACCATCCCACCCAAGAATCCATAAATTTTGTTGCCATAACTTCTGTATTTATGATCAGATTTGATTCATACTATGACAAATGGATGAGCGGTCTGCATCCGCTAGGCGGTGATCTTTTTTATGATGTATTGATCTACGTTTTTTTAGTTGATCGGCCACTATCTCCTCCTACACTATTAGCACTAGAACCTTGAAACTTACACACATGGTAGCTATGAGCAACGGTGACGGTGACGGAAAATCGATTTATCGAGAGGTCCACGGGTACTACTTCCCCGAATCCCCCAATTTGTTTTTTCGTACCCTTAATTTGTTAGTACCCAATTATTTTATTTCGTACCCAATTTTTTTTCCCTACCAAAATGTTTTTTCGTACCCACCCCGAGGCCCCACCAACACAGGCCTTGCCCACCCAAAATTGCCTTTTAATATTACATCTAAGCGGAGTGGGGATACGCAACGGCATCAGCCGCGCCATTTCTAGTTTCGTTCTGTGGAAATAGTTACATTAAATAAAATAAAAACATATTAATTGTCATCACGTATGCACTGTTCACTATTCAGACCTGTAAATTTTTAAATAAACAAATCGCCACTTTGAATACGTTAGAGCCGTATTTATAATAAAAATAATATTAATATATAATATAAATTGCGTTGACATATTTCAATTCTTAATATAAATCATTATTGGATAAGAAGAAGCATACACTTCATTCTTCAGATTTAAAATGTAAAAATATAGTTGTTGACTATAGACTATATTGTTTTTTTATAAAAGACAATAATTCTTCAAACATTTGGCGTAGCCTAAATTCCGTGTTATACGGTCACCTATATTTTGAGGGAATTCAACATAAAAATCGTTGGAGCAAAATCCGCCGATCCGTCCAAGAGTAAACGAGCACAAATCATTGTGAGGACAAAATATTTTATCATGGACACAAAGACAAAGGTCATAGTTTGAACGATATGTACACAATATTTATTTTAATTAAAAGACAATCACAACCGTTTCTTAAAAGAAGCGTAATGATATCAACTCACAGAAACCCGAGTTAGTTGATAGAACAATGACAACGTTCTACAAAACAAATACAATATAAAGTTTACTGATAATGTCTATTGAGCACATGGCATTAATGTTTGGCAATTATGACCAATCTCTTTTCAGAAAAAAATCTAAATAATTATGGTTAAATGGTCCCAGGTAAATGCGCCCATAAATCTATAAGCTGTCCTGTGTAGTGTTTCGTAGGATTAAAATTTAACAATCTACTTAGCAGGCTTCACAGAAAGACTGATACCCCAAATTTTAACAATCCATCAGCTCAGTTCAAGCCCTTTAAATGTCAGTCATTATTTTCACAAAACACTTTGCGCACAAAAAAGTATATATAACACAATATAAAACAATACATGATAATGATAATAAGTTAAATGTAATTTGAGAAATTGTATTTGTACGGTATCATATGGCATTACAGCAATATATTTTTCTCTTCTTACCGACAGCGTTTCTTGGCAACAGACTATAAATCAATTACTAAACAGTAAACATGGACACATTCTCTAAAATACCACTTTAACAAATACACACCACCATTCATCAGCCATATAAGCTGTATAAAATGGTGTAGTATTAAACTATAACATGTGAATTGCGGCAAATGTTAATAGTTTATCGAGCTTTAACTTGTTAATAGTTTATGACACGCAAGGCGCCTTTTGGGATACTTAACTGCTTTGGTCGACTAAAAGCAAACATGAACTGTATTAGACCTCATACAATTGTGTGGTAAAATACCGCTCATCAAATCATTTTCATGTTTAAGATATATACCTTGTGTTTGTTTTAACCTATGTACTTTTTACCGGCTTTTGCCTTGGTATTATTTCAAATTAAAACTAAAGTGCGTATGTCAACAAATCTGATTAATAAATAACATGTATGTTACCTATATAACACATCTTGACCTTTGCAACGAAGGTGTGTATGATAGAAATGTAATACTGCTGCGGCTTCTGGAGTTTCAGTTCTTTTTTTTGAGCCACAGGTTTGCACTTAAAAACACAGTCTAAAAATGTTGACAATTAGGGGTTTTATATAAACTATAAATTGACAAACCCGATAAGGATACAAGATAGAAGGGCAGACACATGCATTGAATTAAATAGTTTCAATAATGAAATGAGTATACACTGTATTCACACAAGTGTACCCATTTTACTTGCTTCAAATAATATACCTCTGAACCATACTATGATAGAATATGTCTAAGGTAGAAGTGACATGCACAGATTATTTTGATACTCTAAAGCAGGAATATGTGATATAATATTTTAAGGAGCCCACCTTTATGCTATATTGCCCAGGTCTCGGATGATTTGCACCAGCCCTTCATTAAAATCCTCTCAGAACCTGAAATAGGTCATCATGCCACACGCGGTCGAAAGCTTTCATAAAATCGGTGAAGTTGTGGAAGAGCTCACGTTGGTGTTGCAGCTGTTTCTCAATGATGACTCTGCAGTTGAAGATTTGTTCCACTGTGCTCCCCCAGCTTTAATCCAGCCTGCTCTTCCGCTAGCAGTTCATCGGCCTTACTTTTTAGTATGTTGAGGATGATGCGTGGCATGACTTTGCTGGGATGGCTGATGAGTCTGATGGTGCGGTAATGCTCGCACATCTTTAGGTTGGTCTTTTTCGGTAGGGGATCGCCAGAAACAGAGTCCACCTCTTAGGCCACTTCTTCTCATTCCAGATCTTCTGGCATAGTGCCGTCGTTATTGCAGTCGTTTCCTGTCCTCCGTGCTTTAGCAGCTCGGAAGGGACGTTGTCCAATCCCGGAGAATTTTCTGCCTTCAGACTGCGTAACTCCACCTCCACCCTTGCCTTAAGTATAGACGAACTTTCGTCGTCTGCTTCCGGACTGGGATTGTTTTGAACGAGACTGTGGCCCTGTCGAAGCGGGTAGTTTTAGCGGACGCTGCAGTATTATAATGTCCACCTGTTCAGGACTGCGGTAATCTCGGTAAGGATGTTCCCGTCAGCGTCTGCTGTAACACTGGTCTTGGACTGAATGGTCTTAGTGAGGATCGTGAGGGTGCTACAGGCCTCTTTACTGCTGCATATGTTATATTTTTGTCGATGCTGATACATTGCCCCTCAATCCAACCCTCCATGGCCTCTTTCATCGTCTTCCTGATCTCACTATTCGCTCTCTGATATTTTGTCCTGAAGTCCAGGCTGGTGAACTTCTGACGCCTCAGCTTTCTTATTTTGTCGCAAAGGTCAATGATCTCGGTCATTACCCGTGGCTTGTTTTTTCTGCTCTCTCCCAAGAACTTTTTCACCCAATGACAACAGGATTCATTTATGTTGTTGGTGATGATGTCAACGTCATTGTTTAGGATGTCCAGGGCTGCAAACTTGCTAATTATCTGTTCACCACAAGATCTACGCTATTTCATAGTCAAATATGACGCGAGGGTTCTTTGTGATGCGTTTGTTCTTTATATTCAGCTCGATGGTGGTGAGGACTAAGTCAGGGTCACTGCCGATGTCTGGATATAAAATATTCTTGTATTCACCTCGTTGATGCTGGACTTTAACTGTTGATTCCCCGGTTTGAAGTCGATCTAGTTTTGTACTTCCGTTTGGAACATGTCAGGAAGCTGCTGGGGACGGTTTGGGTTGGTGCAACGTGCTGACCAAAATGCGTTGGTTAGTCGCCTATACTATTAAGTATTTAAGGGAATGCCATATTGATACGAATCAGAGTTGTAAGTTAACTCGTTTGTATTGACAGGACAAACAAAATAATAATCCCTATTTAAAATGCTTATTTGGATTGGGTAGCAGATTGAAGACACTGGCGGTCTCATGAACTGCACCAGAACCTGTACGTTATAAATCATTAGCATACAAAATATCATGCTCTAAAAGTAACCATTAAAGTAATCATAATATTTACAATGTATATCGATTTATCAAGGTGTTCATAAGCACAGAGTTGCTGACATTGATTATAATTTTAGATTGTAGTCCATGTATAATCTGAGTTTCTTAACATTCAATAATAGGTACAGCAAGGATTCTTCACAAAAGGAGCAGGGGGAAAAGTTGAAGAAGTTCGGTTACATTTTGTTATTATCGTTTAGAGCTATGGCTCTTCTTATTTAAACACATGTAAGTAAGGTAAAAGAATAAATCCATTCGCTTGCCGGTAATATTTACCCTACTTCATACTTTTAACAAGACTTCTTGCGTTTATTAACATAGATGGGTTGAGAAACAAGCTAGTATATGTTCAAATATTAAGTTTCTATTATTGGTTATACCAATTTATCCAATATCAAAAGTATCACTTAATTTGCATAAAACGCCTCAGTTATTAGTCTACCTAGATTATCAGGAGAAGGGCCTCAAAGGCCTGAAAAAGGCCGAAACATCCAGTTTGTTCACTCTAGATATGTCTCTGGACTGCGATTCCACTTGTTGCCTGTTGGAGATCTGAACGTCTTTTATACTTTGAACTTGGCATGTGTTGAATTAATTTGCTTAAGCGGTTATAATGTTTAGCCTCAAATTGATGGAGTATTAATAGGGAATCATTTATCTTGAAAATCTTTGACATTTGCGTACCAATAATTTAACTTTTACAGACACCGGTCGCACCACAAGAATGATTGAAAACAAAAAGATCTACTTAATGCATTTGTTTACAACACAAATTCTTAGATTATTTTCCTCACATAAATGTTCAATAATTCGCTACAATTGCATTAAAATACTTTAAGTCTAATCGATAAACAAAAAGTATGTGTTTTTGAAGCTGTGAATAAAAACCAGATGGATTTACTGTGCAGTATTTTCTGTTTCTCAATGGGTAATACTTTACTGACAATAATACGATGACGTCAATGTATGTAACAATAGTTTTCATATAAATTAGACCTCCGACAAATGAGAACAAAAGGAATCGATTGAAAACTGAACATAACATGGGAATAGTGGCTAATTGTTTGAGCTCAAAATAAAGTTCTCATCGATACGTGTTTCTGATTTTCTCTCTCAACAGTAGTAAGCTACCGCTAACAGCCTAACATAACTGAGTAGTCTAGTATACAATGAAGAGGATAATAGTAACATAACCTGTGCGCATACTTGTGCCGTAAATATTCACATAGCGAAATGTGCGTGACGAATAATGCCCTTTTTATCCTGCCTCTGTTGCGAACATTGACCAAATAAAGCAGGGTCGAATACATTTTCCTATCTCCGGTCAACAGGAAGAAGTGTATTCCTACGCACGCTGTGACCCATAGTTGAGTGTAACCTTTCCAATACACTACACAAGGGTGACTCATTATTGAGACGCATCGTGAATGTTATCGTTTATATAACATATCATACTACTTTGCATTTTCTTTAAAACATATTACAGAACCGGCTTTCCGCATTTTAATTTCCATTCACTTGATTACGCAATTTATTACGTTTCTCGTGCGACGTCATTTCTCTGACGAAAAATATCTAGTTTAAGCAAGACTCTGTAGATTTTAGGGACAAGAATTTGGACGTGGTGGTTTTTTAACAGTAACATATTTAATATTTTTAAAGCATTGAACGAATACAAAACGTATTTCAGATTGTGTGTTTGTCATGCATATTTGTTAATTTCGATAGGAATAAAATAACTCGCTCCGACAGGATTACAATTTCGTAAATCGTGTTTTAGGTCAGAATGGTAATCATTCGTTACAAACGCCATAAAGAAATAGTGTGGTTTAAAATACATTTCGATAAAGGGATGGACGAACAGAACATGTAAGTGCATATAGTTGTAACTTTATTGTTATTAGAATTGGATTAAAGCTGTGACTGTCATTGAGGTAACTAAAATTGAGTCTTTGTTTCGGCTGTTGCATTTTTTTTTATTACTAATGATAAAAAATAAAAATCAGATTTGCTGCTGCACATTGTTTTCAATTTTTAACATTAAAAATATCACATTCTCGATTCATTTTTTATTTCTTCTCATAATTTCAATAAGAAAGTATTAAAAGGACCAGTTAAATGTGGAAGTATTTTTTACGTGACATAATCGGTAGTAACTCGGTCGTTAGGAATGTTGTGTACATGTAGGAGCTGACCAGAATAATTATTTTCTTATCTTAATTAATCATTTGTCTTTGATAAAATGTGTTAGCAGCATAATTTTAGATGAAGGAGGATAAATAGGATACATGGTTGGTGCCGACATTGAGAAAGTTTATCCGGTTCGATCCGAAAAATAAAATAGGGCTCGCTAAAGCTCGCCCGATTTTCTTTTTCTAAGCCTACCCGGATAAACTTTCTCCATATCGGCACCAACCATGTTTTCTCTATATTTCGGTTCGTATTATTCAAACAGCGAGGGTCTACATAAATTATATTTATAGTTACAGGGTTAGTCACTGACCCGATACGGGATATACGGTTCTGTGGAAAACCATATCGGGGCAAGACCAAANTCTCTCCCTCTATGTATCTCTCTCTCTCTCTCTCTCTCTCTCTCTCTTTCTCTCCCTCTCTCTCCCTCTATCCCTTTTTTATGTGTAGCTGTCTTACCCTGGCTTTGACCTTTCTTGACGTTCATCAACTACCAATAAAATTCTGGAGGGAAGAATATCATGCCAGTATATTATTCAACTACTGCATTGGTCATATAAACAAGTATATGGATACAGAATTGCGTTTTGCAGCGATGCGGGCTGAATGTTGAGCTTAAAGCTATCGTATCTCATTTATAAATAATGGGCGCGTACAGCAGTTTAACACTTAACTCCTCGAATCATTACATTATATGCATGTCTGTTTTGTCGTAGCTGTATTACCCAGCTTTTCACCTTTGCTGACCTATGTTAGCGTCCAATAAAATTTCGAATGCAAATTTCCCGCCAGGATGCCCAAATGAATGCATGGAATTTTCGTATTTGTTAAAAGTACCAAAACTGTTCGAAATATAAAACATGCCATCTACAAAAAGCTAGCTATCCCGTTTGCATTTACATGTACATGTAATTTAATAAACTCTCTATTTTGTGAAGTAATGAATAAATGAAGTATTGATGAAAAATGATACAAACGATGTTAAATGCGTCTTCAGCGTGAAACAATTAAAAGGATTAAAATCGGGTGATAAGATGATCATAAGTGTCCCCTACGTATTGTAAAAATAAAACCATAAAACCATATAACATAAGGAACTTTAGCGAAAAGGTTCAAACGTATACCTAGTAACTTTGTATGCCAAAAATGTTCATAAGAATGTAATTATCCTCACAACGTTTTACACATAGACAATTTTATACCGGCACATGTTTATATTTCATATTACTCATTTAAAGTGACACCACAGTAATTGTTTTGCTCGCAATTACCAGCGATATCCAGCTGTTCCCAATTGCAAACACTAACATATTTTCCCAAAAGGCTGACCGAAATTTCCCAACAAATGGCAATCTTTTCCCGAAAAAAATCAAAAAAGAAATATCATTCAGCGATAATTCCGTCAAAAGCCGGATAAAATACAGGAAATGCACGACAAAGTTTTCTCCCATGTGCAGATTTCAGATAGACTTAAACTCTTTTTCCGATTGATCAAAAATCAAAAGATTACAGTAATATTGTCATTGTTGACCATTCAGAACAACATGTGTTACATTGTCCTAACTATGTTCCAAACAAACATAAACAACACTGCGTTGTGCGATTCGATTGAGACGCATATTGCAATTTGCGAGAGACGCATATATTTGTGCACAGAGTTTCAAAAAACTCTTTCATATCATAGCAGATACTCTTCTTCTAAAACTTCCAATCTATACTGAAAAGTATCACTGATGTCCATATAATAAAATATATGTATTCTGTGCATACATGCATGCTCAGGTAAAATTTGAAGTAGATTTTCCGTAAATTTCGACTGATTCAAGACACAAAGTACGACAATTTACTGTTATGATTAACAACAGATTTAACCATATATTCTTTTCACGAATGGAAGCCGCCTACGATCAACTCCCATTTCTTTCCTGCAGTGAGAATGACCGACCGAGGAAGAAACGTGTGAACGTATCAAACTTGTGTTCTTTCTTCAGAATATAGGAATTCCGGCCTTTGTCCGAGCATGTTCGTAAAATCAAGCAGTACATGTATAAATATACATATAAACGTGTACTCATACAAAACATTAATTCGAATTTGATATGTCCGCAGAAGATTGAAGATAGGCTTGATAAAATAGAACAGAATTAAGAGACTAGAGGCGAGCTTAAAGTTAAATTAGGTACTTAAATCAAGTACTTTTGAAAAAGATCTTAAGAGGCTGTGGACTATTGTTGAGAATCGAAGTACTTTAACAGATGATCGGCATAAATCAGTAGATGAAAAGAAGATAGTTCTGATAGGTAATATGTTAAGGATGAGGTTGTGTATCTACAAACTCAGCCAATAAAAAGCGATTTAGTTTTTGCCAATATTGACGCATCAGAAAAGGTCACCAATCTCGTAACATAATCCAAACTAACAAGCTTTCTTGTTGAGAAAATAAAGATTGCACGGGATTATGTTGGTATACTAGTTGTTGAAAGGGTTCACAGAATGGCTTTCAGCCGGAATTGAAACTCGAGGAGCATAGTTGCGAAGTTCCATGGGTTTAAGGCCAAAGTACGTCTTTAAGCAGGCGAAAACGTTGAAAGGGATTCGTTTTTCATGTTAATGAACAGTACCTTAACGAGATAGCCGACAAAGGAGAAAGCTTGTCCCCCGATGAAAGCGGCCAAACAGGAAGAGAAGAATGCCTGGATATCGTACGACACGCTATATATATAGACGGCCGTCCGATCAAGGGCTAGGGATTCCAGGAGTTGATGTGCGGTTTCTTAGCTTTAATGTTAATGGGCTTACCGGACAGAAAATGGACGATCCAAGTTATCAAGTCACGATATAATTTTCTTGTACAAGAAATGGGCTTCAGATACCAGTGACATCAATCTGTCTTCCTTTGACAATTATTTTCGTAAATTCCAACATAAAAATGCAAAAACAAAAAGCGGAGGTGTAGCTTTATATATACAAAAACCAACAGAAATTGGTGTATAAATATTAAGTCATAAATACTATTCCATTGTGTTTAAATCTCTGTAAACTGTTATGTAACTTATACAAATATATGTATTTGTGTTTTGTTTATATTTGCCCGACAAGTCATCAGCATACAAAGATACTCTAGAAAACGATATAAACAATTATACTATTTTGGGTCCGGTTTTTATTACAGGTGACACACGATTTTATAGTTTTTGACCAATGTGTTGATTTTCATGACTGTGAAAATTACATTCTCGATAATCTTCTTAGCAGAGCCTAAATGTACAAAACATGTTAGACGTTTGGTGAATCTTTGGATATGCGATTCGTTAACGGCATAATATTTGATGATTTTAAGGTTCATGTAAAGTGTAAAAAGGAGTATTCTTCACATAGGAGTACTTCAAAAAATATAATGGCAATTAATTCAATTTATTTGTCAATAGGCTCGTAAATACTTGTAGAACAAATCAGTAAATGATAATAAAAAAAAAATATGATGCAAAATGTTGCTTTTGAAGAAATATACAGGGCATGCAAGAAATTTTAAAAATAACAAACGGAGGTAAAATGAACAAATTGCTTTGGTCAAAACATTGTATACACTTACTTTTAGGTACTACAAATGAAAAGTCCACACAACACACACCAACAATCCTAAAATATGCAAAAGAAAAACAAACAAAAATGTCAAAAAATAACAAAAAAATGGAACTACTTTAAGTATAGTGTACCAATTGTTCTATATTTTTCTTTCAGATGATAAGGAGAGTTCTAAGATATGAAATATTCTTTAAAAAAACTGTCAAAACTTATCAAAAACAATATTGGAATTCCTAGGCATAATATTTGTGGGATCGGAACAATAAAGTATAAAGACGACTTATTGGCTACCTTAAAACAAATTACGACCATGTGTATGTCACTTCTCGAACACCATACACGTTGTGTTCGATAAATTTGTGGGGCATAAAAACATCCGGTTTCAAGGAACTCGACAGAACACTATTTCAATTAACGATCTAGGCATAATATTTGATGGATCGGAACAATGAATGATACAAATGTTAGGCACGTGTTCATATACAACCATAACAACACTTACCTTCCTATAAAAACAAAAAACAAATCGTTCAAAAATGCATTTATTATCGTCTTGTCATGTTCACATGTTCAGCTCTGCGTTATTTGCCGGAAGTATATTCGGAAAATATTTCTTTTCAAATTCGATCATTTATACGTTATCACCGATCGATTTTTCCTTAAATATATTTATAATTTGTTTATGAGGTAATTGAAACTTATTTAATCGAATAAATACCATATGTAAGCAATATTTAAAAAATTCGTAAATGCGGATATTAACAAATTGCTGACCAAGATGGACGACCGATGCAGTTAAATCGAGAGGAGACTCAAATGTATCAAGATTTTATTGAAACAGTGCATTTCAAAGTAAGTGTCATTGTTATTGAGATAATCTGAAAATGATATTTTTTTAGAAAATATATTTGATAACATCATAACTCCTCTTGATCGCATGCTATGCAAGTGGAATTTTAGACTGTTTCCAAAACCTATAAATAGCGACTCATGGGATAGACATGTTCATTTGATAATACGCATAGTGTCGTTGTGAGGCTTTATTGACTCAATTCAATGGTAGTAGTACCTTAAATATAACTGGCCTATACTGTTGGTGGTTTTATTTTGTTGATGTGTGTTTTTGTTAATGATTTTGAGAATTTGACATACATTGGAATATTTTTGCTAATGATGACACTATTACTAAGATTTGGGAGTTTTTTTTCTGGAAAATGTATACATTTATCACAATTATATGTAATTATTGAAACCATATGTAAATTTCATTTATTTATTTTGGGTATTAATGATCATTTTTATATTTTTCATTTTCTTCTATATGGGGTCATTTTGGCACTTAACATGAACCGTAACAAAGGTTCTTTTACATGGCGTCAATTCTACTGTCGAATATGTACTAGCACGTGAATCTAACTTTCATCTTATTTCGCCGTGTAAAATTTATATCAGTTGAGGGATTATGCATCACTGCGTATAGCTATGTTACAACCCGTTTTGTAATGAAAACCCGAATTGTAATAATCATTACAAAGTGGGTTGCGATGCATTATTACATTTCGGGTCGACAGTAACAACCCGTTTTGTAATAAAAACCCGAAATGTAATCAATTGTACCATGTTCGATATAGTCCCAGATACATTCTTGTTTAAATTCATTTTCATGTTTAAATTTGTTTTGTATGGTATTGACACTGTTTAGAGTAGGTATTTAGAGTAGGTATTTAGGGTAGGTATTCCCCCGATCTTTGTTCTTTTAGACTGTATCAACAAATCATGAATGTAATAATTTATTACAAAGTGGGTTGCGATGCATTATTACATTTCGGGTTGACAGTAACAACCCGTTTTGTAATAAAAACCCGAATTGTAATAAATGTAACTAAGTCAAAAAAAGTCCGAGATACAGTCATTTTTGAAGTTATTTTCCAGTTAACATAAGTTTTAGAGAAGGTATTGACACTTCCCCCGACCTTTGTTATTGTAGACTCCATCAACAAATCATGAATGTACTAATTTTTTACAAAGTGGGTTGCGATGCATTATTACATTTCGGGTTGACAGTAACAACCCGTTTTGTAATAAAAACCCGAAATATAATAAATTGTACCAGATTCGATAAAGTCCCAGATACAGTCTTGTATAAAGTTATTTTCAAGTTTAAATTAGTTTTA
>VMBQ01001302.1:116527-139060 GCA_007657795.1 Dreissena rostriformis | reverse complement strand
GGCTGCCTTTATGTTGCCTACGAGGAGGGACTCGTGCCGGCATACAGTATGCCTGGCGTTGTAGTAGACTACGTTGATAGGCGTGGCTGCCTTTATGTTGCCTACGAGGAGGGACTCGTGCCGGCATACAGTATGCCTGGCGTTGTAGTAGACTATGTTGATAGGCGTGGCTGCCTTTATAGTTGCCTACGAGGAGGGACTCGTGTCGGCATACCGTATGCCTGGCGTTGTAGTAGACTATGTTGATAGGCGTGGCTGCCTTTATAGTTGCCTACGAGGAGGGACTCGTGTCGGCATACCGTATGCCTGGCGTTGTAGTAGACTATGCTGATAGGCGTGGCTGCCTTTATAGTTGCCTACGAGGAGGGACTCGTGTCGGCATACCGTATGCCTGGCGTTGTAGTAGATTATGTTGATAGGCGTGGCTGCCTTTATAGTTGCCTACGAGGAGGGACTCGTGCCGACATACCGTATGCCTGGCGTTGGTGTAGACTACGTTTTATGATGTTTGTAACGATGACAAAGCTTTTGTTTGTATTCATGCTTTTATGTATGTTTGATGACTATGGGTGAATTATGAGAATGTATGGATTTGTATGAAATATATTGTATGCTTGTATGTGTAATGCATATGTGGTCTCTATATAAAATGCATGAGAAGAGAGGAGTAATACACGGTATCAGTCAGTCGATCATACCAACGACTTACCAAAAAATATGTTGTTGTATTTTGTTGTTTTTTCCCCACCGGGAGCGTAGTTGTGAAGGGAATAATGTAGTGTGACCTGATATGGTCTGGGCTATGCCACGATATAAACGTGCACACATACTGATAAATAACAGATAAACCTAATCGACCGATTATCTTGTCTGTCTATCTTTGGCTACAGTCGTTTTGTTAAGAAAACGCAGCTCTTTCACTAATTTCTGATTACAAAGTTTTGACGTTCATGTTTGAATACTGATCTTAAAGAAATTATCATTTTTTAAGTTATGTAATTTCGTAACTGGCTCTTTAAAAAGACCTTCTCTCTTTTAAATAACTGTTCCACGCACGAACTCGCCACTTTGATCAGTAAATCATGGCATTTGATACAAATTACAGCACTTAAACGCAGGCATTATAAATGCATAACTGCTTCGTAAAGAAAAGTTAATTATTTTGATAAGCAGTTTCAAATCCCTCTTACGTCTTCAAGTCTCCTTTGTAACAAAAATAGTAATTTTATTATATATTTTTTATTTCCTCCGATATCGAAGCTTTTAAACAAATCCTTATTTTCCGAACCGTTCTATTACGGTATTAGTGGTAAGTGGATTTGCAGATCTATACTTTTATATCCATAACGGCTTAATGACGAAACTTTTGTAATAACAATAATTTTCTAAATATGTTATGTTGTCCCCGCGCGTGCGGTATAGATCATTCAATACTTCTGTAATGCAGTCAGTCAGTAAAGCTGTGCCTTTGTGTTTTGACTAACTTTTGAATCATGAATGGAACAATAATCTAATGACTCTCTTAACTCAGTAAAATGTGTGTAGTTCGTTTTTTACATCGAATGAAAACAAGGATATCAGATAAACTGATGGATGCTCCCCGATGATTTTTTGTCGATATATGAGTTAATTGTGAGAAAATCTATCATGAGCCTCGGTGACCTTGACCTTGACCCCAGTGACCTCAAACCTCATAAAAAGGTATAGGTACATGCCAAATATGTAAGAGATCGGTAAAATATTAAAGGCGTTATGAGAAACTAATAAAAAAAAGTGACGGAAGGAAGTAAGGAAGGACAAACTGGCAACTATATGCTCCCCATATATATATGGGGAGCATAAATATATAGGTAGCATAAAAACGAAGCAATTAGAACAAGTTTGAAAAGGTGCATATCGCAATAAATATCGAAATAAGACATCATGATAGGTGCTTCATAAATACTAAAATAATAATGATTTTGAGATGTTGTAACAACGATGTCGCCTATATTTGTTTTTCAGCGTTGTTATAACGATAATATGCATATTGGCATTATTTCATACATCGTTTTTTTTGTGTCATCATGATAGGTGCTTCATAAATTCGAAAACATAAAACGTGTATTTTTTTAAACACATTTTTTTTGTAATATAATCTAGGGTTTTGTCACAAGTGTGCCTTATACCTCCTCCTTTACCCCAGACACTCGTTGTTAAAGGTCACGGCAGATATACCCATGGCTCTGTTGAAGGGTAGATAACTACGAAAAAGGTGGATCACTGCGCGAGAACCCTCGCTACCGTTAATCTCTATAGAAAGTAATTCTCGGCCGAGTCCACAATTAAAATGTTTATACTTTTTAAATAAAACATGTTCGTAAAATAGTGTTTCATTCACTAATTTAATTAAAGTTCTATACCGCGCGCTCGTGGCCCGCTGAAACCGTGTAGTCGCTGTACAATCGACGTCCAAACGCCGCACACATACGGCGTTCGTACAGCGTCCTTACGGCGCGACCACAGCACGCTCACGGCGTTCTATCAGATCCATTTATTCTTGTGGGCGATTTATTATTGTGGGCGATCACACAGCGTTTAGTGCAAACTCCGAACTGCGGTGATGTCTTTAAATATGTTCAAAATGATCGCCGCGACCTGGCGTTCTATGATATGGCTCAGCGCCCATAAGCGTTGCAACATCGTTGGTGTCGACTGCACAGCGCGGGGTTACCTCGGGGTTATGAATAATTCTTTTGACGCCGTGAGAACGCCCCGCAATCGCCGCGGCCACTCCTGCGTGAATGAGGTTTTACATAATTGAGTTAATGGACACGGCATTGTTATTTTGTACAATATTCATGCAAAACATTCATTATTTAAAATAACTAGTCCACTCCATAACTTTAAATACCAATTAAGGGACTAAAATGCAAGCATTATAAATACACAACGGGTTCGTGCAGACAAGTTCATTATTTTCATAAACACTTTTAATCTCTCGAAGTCTGCAAAAATCTTACAATAATAGTGCGATAATTCAGCGGTAATAACGAGCTTTTAAACAATCCATATTTTCCGAATCGTTCTAATACCTCATTATTCGAAATTGAATTCGCAGAGCTATGTATGTATGTCCATTACAGCGGTACAATTACATTATTCAGTTCTTGCTCTTATGATGAAAGTCAGTAAAGCAATAACGTCATGGTTTGAAAGTGCTTCAAGTCATGAACGGAACCGCAATCTTAAAACCTCACATACATCACTTTAATGTCTGTTGTTCATTTACGTCTGATAAAAGATGTAATAAAGAGAAACTTTGAAAAGATGCACGTCATTTTTAAAAGCATTATTTTATATAATTAATGTATGTTTTCTTTATTGTGTTTATCGGAACCAAAACAGACACCATATTAAGATATTATTCAAAGTTAGTATATAATTATTTACCCGTAAACACAATCCAATCCCTTCAATTTGTTGTCGATTGTTGTTGTTACGATAATGTATGTTTATGACGTTGATATTCGCATGCTTAAGTGGAAATAAACTATTATGTTCTGTTCTGTTCTGAAAATATATGTGAATTTTAATTGCGAGCACTGCTTTCGATGTGTTTTGTGAATATTCCGCCTTCGCCATTATGAACAAAGCATATTCCGTTAATAAGGTAGATCAATGTGCATATGTATTCGACGATATGTGTCGTGTTATGAGAAAACTGGGCAAAATGCTTGTGCGTAAATTGTCATCCCAGATTAGCCTGTGCAGTCCACACAGGCTAATCAGGGACTACAATTTCCGTTTTTTTGGAATTTTTTATTTTAATGATGTCTCTTCTAAGCGAAAATCTAGTTTAGGCGGAAAGTGTCGTCCCGAATTAGCCTGTGCGAACTGCACAGGCTAATCTGGAATGACACTTTACGCACAGGCATTTTGCCCAGTTTTCTCAGAACACGACACATATTGTCATCATCGCAACTTGCACTTATTGTGCATGAAATCAATTTTACCAGGCTGCATTGTGTCATTTTACCAGGCTGCATTGTGCCATTTTACCAGGCTGCATTGTGCCATTTTACCAGGCTGCATTGTGCCATTTACCAGGCTGCATTGTGCCATTTACCAGGCTGCATTGTGCCATTTTACCAGGCGGCATTGTGCCATTTTACCAGGCTGCATTGTGCCATTTTCAGGGTTTATTTATTTATTTTTTTAGTTTTATGAACAGTGTCAATAACGAATGCGTATGCAAATGCACGAATAGGCCCAATGCGGCAAGCAAAAATTGTTGCATTTTTTCCACCGAAATATGTGAGTTATGTGTCCAGACTCAAAGCGAGTAACAATAAGTGACATCTTGAGGTAAAATTCGGTCTTTAACCAAGTGTTTATTCCATTTTAAAGTGCAGTGAATGTAAATACTTCTAAGTGATTGTCATCTACGAAACTATTACAAACGAGGCATCATATTGTTTCAACGGTGTTTTTGTCTTAGTGCTGTAATGATGTCTTAACTAAGTTTTATTTATTTAATCCGGAAAACTTCTCCGATTTTATTTGGTCATTACCAATTTTCTTAAATGGGCAGAATGATGTATTGGTAATAACGCTTCATCATTGGATTTCGAATTAACTTCGCATGTAAAGCGTCACATTGCCTATTACCTGTTACATGTATTAACTTTGTTCCATATATGCCCCCGCCTTATATTTCTCATTTTAAAACTCATTGAAAAATTTAACAGACCGGTAACGAACCAATATATCGTCAGATTATAACAGTTTCTTATCACACCAATACGTAAAGTTATGGCTCAACCTCGTCACACCTTGAAAAATAGAAAATATACATATAAACATTTAATGTTATAATCAAGATCGCCGATTAATTGGAAATTCGAGTAAACATTCGAATTCGAAAAGAGTAAAAATGTTATGCAAACTCTAGGTATGCAATAAGATAAATCACTTTCATTAAAAAATGTGACAAATATTTTCCAAATCTTGATGATTCAGGTAAAGTTTCAAATCTTGATGATTCAGATAAAGGGGAAATCTTAAAAAAAATTCACAAGAAAACGACAAGTAACTCAACCCCAAATTTTAAATAAATACAAATTGTAATATTTTCATTTTTTTTTATATATAATCATTAATCACCTTTAATCTTGCGTGTTTTTATTTATAAAAATCACAGTTTATTATAGCACAGGCAATAAGAGTGTACACTGAATAAACGAAACAATTTTAACACTTAACGTTCTGACAGTTTTAATTTAACACCGTGAATTGTATAGTGTATACACAATAATGTGTATTTAAATGCTTTCATTTTTAAATGAACTAGATCATTTGTATGAAGATGCCATATCACTTTATTTTCATATACATAATCCAACATGTATCGTAGGTAAATTACCGTCATTTCATATGTTCAACTTTATTGTTCAATTCAGACAATGTTTTTCATTACAGAATCATAGTACAACTTAAAATGACATATGACGGAAATCGTATATGTAAGGCATGATTAAAAAATACAATTTAAGTCACAGAATTCAGTCAAGTGGATAATTTATGTTTAAATAATACTTAATGTCTATTGTGAACAATAGTTCTGTACTTCAAGTGTTTTTGGGAAATAATAAAACTAATTTTGTAAAGCGTAATAATTTGCGACTTATCTTTTACACTATAGTAATAATTTTTGTTGCTAACGACTCGCTTTATTCATGCTTGAGCTAGTAAATTATCACAAGAAAAATCGTGCTCATGGACGGTTTATCACAAAATATAGTGCACTTGAAACGCAATAATATTTTAACTTAACCTACCCCCGGTAATTGCAATCAAGTCCATCTCACTTTGTCATTTATGACCTTTGTTAAGTGAAACACTATAAGCACTGTCAGAAAACAGAAAACCGGCGTTCCTCGAAAAAATAACACATATGAACATTAGATGCGAATTCAAACATCCACGTAATGCTTACATGTATTCATATCACAGATCCGAACAGAAAATTTCTGTGTTCACATTGTCAGAATATTTAAACACGGGCATGTATTCATGACCGTATATGGGCATATTTGTTTGTTTCCCGCCACTCTTAAGCTAAAGGTCCCCATGCGCATGCGCACCGTGATTAAGCTTTCCTTGTGGCATCTCCAACCGTAGCTGGTGAGTTATCAGTCGTTCCGGTACTGAGACATTCGGCCGGTCCCACATACTGCGTTGGTTTGTTACCGGCTTCTGCTTGTGGCGGTTAGACGATCGGTAACCAGGGGGCGTCTTTGTCTCCGGGCTTGTATATATATATAGGCGGAAGTAACGAGTTCCGACTGCTCTTTTCAGATCAGGACGTCATAATGTCGCTATCAGCGTCTTCCATTCGCGCCATCATCATTTCCGGTGTGACGCTCTTTGTGCGCATGCTTGTGATGTCGCGCACGGTTGTCTTGTTGATTTGCAGCCTCTAACTCTGCATTTTTCGCTTTCAGCTTCCCTATTTCGGTCTCGGAAAGATGGATCCGCGTTTTCTTCATTCTGTTGTCATGCTTGACGTCATTCAGTTGCTTTCGCATGACGCTCAACAGCGCGTTCTGCCAAACCGTTCCGGCCTGTTTCAGTTTCTTCTGTTCAGTGTGAGTTTCCACCTCGTTGTGTAGGGTCTGGATCTTTTTTTGCTGACCCTCGATGATGTTACTATGCTGCTCTATCTTATGCTTCAACTGGGTCATGTCCTCGTCCGTCCTCACGGCGAACTATTGGTAGGCGTTCAACAGACTCGGTTTGTTTTCCGAGGAATGGTAACGGAGATGACTCAGAATATAATTCTTTTCATGCAGAAGCTGCTCATTTTGCTTTTCCACTTCCAACAATGATTTATACTTCTCTTAAAGCTTATTAAAATCCTGACCTAGAAACGCAAAACGGAACTCCATTATTGCCATTTGGTCTCTCTCAGAATTAAGTTCAGGGATGTACAGGATTTTGTGTATACCCTTCTCCGCGTGTTTTAATGCTAGTTCACATGTTTTATATTTATCTTCCAGTTTCCTCATCGCGTTTTCATTCGCATATTTATACTTCATCTGAACACCAAAGTCAGCCTTGAACTTGTCTTCAGTTTCCGCAATTGTACCCCCATAGAACGGAGCTGAGACTTTAATTCCATAACTTCTCCTTTCGTCTCCGCCAAACGTTTCTCCAACGCTGCAATCTGCGCTTTCAACGCCTTTTCCTTTTCTTCGTAGTCGAACGCATCTTCCAGTTGTCTTTGTTTGGCGTCTATTGCTTTGTCTCTCTCCCTTGCTACCGCTTTCTTGCCCAAAACCCCCTTCAGAGCGGTTTCCTTTACCTGATAGGACTAGGGATGTTAAAGGACGATTTTGACAATTAAATATGACATTTAAAAAATTGAATAAGTGTATTCATTCAACATGAACTCGTAAAGAAATTGAAGTTCTTTTCACGTTGGCATGCTTGCGTCGCATTTTTATGTCAAAATAGCGCATTCCCTAAAAGAACGCCACATTTAAACGCTTTTTAAACAGCTCATGTGCGTCCTGATAGTCCCATTCATTGAATATGTTAGCACCAACTAACCAAGCTTATTAACCGGTTCTTTAACGGTAAGCTTTAGAAAAAAACAACATTCAGGTTTAACTCCAACTCTGTTGCTTGTGTGTTTTCCTTTTTTATAGGACAAATCACTTCCTGGTTAATATACAACATACAAAATCAGCCTTAATATATATTTAATATTGATATTACATGTATAAAAAAGCATTTACTTTTCGAAAGTGCCTAATAAAACTGTAAATATTATGGCTACATGGACATTTAACAAGTTTTATCATATGTAATTTACCTTTTCATTTACGAACGCTTCCAGCAGTTTCCGCTCAGGGTCTTTAAGATATTTGTCCAGCGCACGTATACGTCGAAAGATATCCTTGATGTCAATAACTTCACCGCTGGAGGTTTCCAAAACAATCGGGAAGTGGATTTATGTAATCATAATAAAACGTGATGTAAGAAGTTGTTTTCGCTTAATTAATGCCACGACCATTGTGGGTAGCGCTTAAAACATGGCACCTTGCATAATTAGACACCAAAATGCACTTCACGTTAAGCTGTTGTTTAAAGGGAAGATGATATCAATTCAGTTCAATTTCTTCACGGTGTAATATACTGAAGAATATTTGCAAAATTGCAATTATCTGAGACACGACACACCACGATAAAGCTGTCATGTTTTCCCGTACCTTCATCTCGGAGGAAATCCGATATGAGAGAATGACCATTCATGAAGAGGACCTCGCAGAACTTTTGAAAGGTCCCTGACCCATTTAGGGGCAGAACCTCAATCAGCTTGGAAACCACGGAATCTCGTTGCTTCCGGTCCTTTTTAGGATCTTTTTCATTCTGTAAGAAAGTATCATGTTTTTGAATTTAGTATAAAAACAACATACTTTCGAATACGCATTTTTCGACCTGTTTCTTGACTTATTTTCATATTAAAATGATAATTATATACGAGTATTATGTAATTTTAATAATATGTACCGTACGAGGTTTAATTGTGGCGTGTTCTGAGAAAACTGGACAAAATGAATGTTCGTAAAGTGTCATCCCAGATTAGCCTGTGCAGTCCGCACAGGCTAATCAGGGACGACACTTTCCGCCTTAATTGGATTTTGCTAAGAATAGACTTCATTTAAACGAAAAATGTCATAAACGTGGAAATTGTCGTCTCTGATTAGCTTGTGCGGACTGCACAGGCTAATCTGCGATGACAATATACGCACAAGCATTTTGCCCAGTTTTCTCAGAACACGCCACAATTATTCAGAACTCGACCAATCCCTAAGTGCATACTATTTTTGTTTCTGTTTTGATCGTTTGTCACATGAATAATTGCATTTTGGACAAATGATAACTTATATTTGAATGAGAATGCATACATCACTTACTTTTTTTCACGTTTTATTTGTAACAAAAGATAGAACAGCAGTTTTCTCTGTGTTCCGAACAATAACTATTAGAAATGTATGCGTATTGTATACATTATTATAACTTTATGAGACCACATCAGAAGTCAGCTTCCTCTTTAATTATAGCTTAATCGTCATTTATTTTCTTTGTAACCAAATTAAAAATGTGGATGTATGCTGTAAAAAATACAATGTACCATAAACGTGTGAATTAATTGTTACAAAAATAAACTTAGGAATAACGAAAGGTAGATCGAAATTAAAGTTTATTGGATATATCGTTAAGTTAATTGCAGTAACGATATAACTATTTGCAAACTATAAGAACATATCAAACTTTCAATTTGCCTGAAGCCTGTACAGTTATTTCATCACGAAGTACCATTTTAATCGTATCCGTTATTCGCTTAATGAGCTAGATTAATTTGCATGTGAATTTGCCGATATTGTCATCCTCAAGGCTGACATGTATTGTGCGTGAAATCAATTTTACATGGCTTCATAACGACATGATTCACGCATTTTTAGAGTTTGATTTTATTAAATGATCTGAGTCAGTAATAGGTCCAATCGGACAAGCAAAAGTTGCGGCAAGCTTTCACCTAAATATGTCAGTTATCTAACCAGCCGCAGAGAGTGTTTAATTAACTGACATTATGACGTAAAGTTCGATATATTACTAAGTTTTTTTTATTCCATTTTAACATGCAGTACATACAAATGAACCGCGCTCTGGGAAAACAGGTCTTAATGCATGTGCGGAAAGTTTCGTCCCAGATTCGCCTGTGCGGATAACACATAACGCACATTCATTAAACCACGCTTTCCCAGAGCGAGACTCGAGTATATTTTCGTGATTGAACTCTACTAAACTCTCACAAACATGGATTTATATTGTTTCTAAGGTGTTCTTGTCGTAGTGGTGCAATGGTGTCTTTTAAATTTTTCTTTTTTGCGTAGTATTTGATGATACTGACTGCGTAATCCCTAGTTTCCTAAAATACAACTACAAATAATATATTATAACCACAGATTTATTACAAAATATTTAATTTCTTGTAAATATATTTTGCTAGCGAAACCAGACTGGTATGTCCAAGAAAAAAATATACAGTGATTTACCATTCTACTTGATTTACAGGTCGACATAGCATCTAATAAATGCATACATTAGTGTAACATTTATCATGCGTAGCTTAGAGCACAAAATAACAACGTAAGGTTTGTTCATAAAGTCCTGGAATCTTCTCCGGTTTTATTTGGTCATAACTATGGTGGTCCGCTAGGTCAATCGATGTTCCGCATCGTCGACCTCTGGATTACAAGGGTGATTACGCGAAAACACGAAGCGAAGGAGCACGAGATCACGATGCAAGAACGCGATATCACGATACGAGATTGCAAAAGTAATATAGCAATATCGCATTCTTATCTCGAGTCCTTGCATCGTGCCTCGAGTCCTTGCATCGTGTTTTGGCAATCTTGGCCTTTTTCAAAGGTCCAAACTACTAGAATCCGATCCGAGAAAAAAATTAATATCGCGATCTCGCATCGAATTCTCGCATCTTCGCATCGTGATTCCGTTATCGATATTTTGAATTACAAGGGCTAGAACGCGGGAACGCGATGCGACGGCACGAGATTCCGTTCGTGATTTTGCTCGTTCGTATCGGGTTCACGCGTTCTCGCCCTTTGTAATGCAGGGGCTGACGATGCGAAACAAAGAATCGTCAACGGAACTTACTACACAACCAATTTTCTTTAATGGGGCAGAATGAGTTGCTCCTAATAACGCCTCTATTTCATTATTGGATTTCTGATTGTCTTCGCATGTAAGGCGTCACATGGTCTATTACCTACTTTTAACTTTATCGATATATGACTTGGCCTTTTATTTTTCAATATAAAATCTATTGAAAATTTGTATAGCCCGTATCCATACTGAGATATTGTCCCATTATGACAAGTCCTTATAGTACATTTGTGTATAGCTATGGTTTAACCCCGTCACAGCTCGAACAATAGAAAAATATATATATTCACATTACATGTCATCAGCAAAACCGCGGATAAATTGGAAATTCGAGTAAACATTCAAATTTGATTAAAAGAGTCAAAGAGTTATGCAAACACTTGGTCATAAAAGCTCCTATTCAAGCTTTATAGATCGGAGGATTTTGGGGTAAAAAATGGTCAGTAGTTCACATAATTGATCGAGCTAATAAAATATCAAACCAATTAATGTGTGGCGTTGTTAAATGCCTATATTTTGTATCATTGTGTGCTAATTGTACGGACTGTACAGGCTAATTTGGGACGACACTTCACGCACATGTATTAAACACCGTTTTCCCAGAGCGAGTCTCAAATGCATATTCAAAACAAGGTAATTACTTCTAAAATGATAACGCATGCTCGGATAGCTATAGCAAACATTGAGCGAATCGATTTTGATATGTAATCCTATGCAGTAGTGCGTACAATTTGCATTTTTTAAATTTGCATAACAGTTTCCACATGAGCGTTCCATCATGGGAATGTGCGAAAGGTCTAAACGGTAATGTATCTAGTAAATAAATCATTTGTTAAATATTGGATGTAATTTGTATTGGGACAATACGATATTATTAATTTTGTAAAAATATGTCATCGTATATTCTGTTATCCAAAATAAAATATTACATACTCATACTCTCTTTAGTCTTTATCGCCATCGTTCGCTAATCTGGGACGATATTTTACGCACATGCATTAAGCCCGGTTTTCCCAGAGCGCTGCTCAAAAATATCTGATCATTAACAATAATGATCCATGCTTTTACAGATTCTGCCTCGTTCATCATTTACAGATCATCGAAGAATATATTATACAACCAATAAGGTCATATAGAGTTAATACAATTACATCATATCAATTGAATGATTATTTTTATTTTCATAGTATTAACTGGAATTGAATATAAAGTTTTACAATCGATGATACTGTAATGAGTATGTGTTTACGAAAGCGATGTATAAAAAAATGCTAGAAACTTCTTTAAATAGAAGGTATATCTTTAACATATATAATATTGCTTTCTATTCACTCTGTCACCAGAAAAAAAACAGGTCCGTTTACAAAGAGAAGTTAACTGTATCGTCCCATGTTCTCATAAACATTACAAGCTTAATTTGAAAACCACTGACCTTAACAAATATGGTACAAATAAACTGTATTGCAGTTCAACGCCGTATAACCGTGAAAAATACAAAAAAATACAAAAAATAAACGTCGGTCTTTTCTGTTATAGTGAACTTAGAGGATTGTAGAACAATCGTTTGAAAGAGATCAATGTCGCATTGAGTTATATTTACGTTGGATTAATCATCGTGCATGAAGTTTTAATCCGATCTACCAATACCAGTTGCTCGTCGGGGAACAAACCGCGTTACTTTTTAAACGTGCAATAGATACAAATGTATTACCGGTATATTGTATTTCAAGCCTTAAACAAAATAGCCACCTGTCTGGTTTTTTATAACATTTCAAACGTTTAAAATAAACAATGTTTTAAAATGGATGAAATTCAATTGCTATGTATATTTTGTATAGTATATTTAGATATATATTTACCTTTGTTCACAGACTATATGAATGTGTGTAAATATTTAAATTTAAAGCCCGTGGATTATGTACATGTATGTTTAACATCATACATACACGTCGTTTATTGTGAAACATTTTTACTGGATAATTTGGAAATAAATACAACTAATAAACTATGAAAAAAGGTCTGTAATGCGTGTGTGTTTTTTTCACGCAAATACCTATCATATTAGGACTTTATGAACATATCAATATCTCAAGAGGGTTAAAATCTATTGATAGTATACATGAGATGTACATTCAGCGTGGTATTTTGGAATACGGTTAAAGAATTGATTGTGTCAACCAAGATATGACACGCTATTAATTCGATAGACAAAATATAACATATAGAGTTATATGAGAATAAAGCTTTCTCTTTGCAGTAGCTCTTAAATGGAAATGTTTTGAGTTTGTTTTGCATTTGAGTCGCGCTCTGGGAAAACGGGTTTTTATTCGTGTGCGTTAAGTGTCGTCCCAGATAAGCGTGTGCTATCCGCACATACCAACTGGGATCAGTTTTCAGTAAAGTAAGTCTAGTTTCATAAATGTAATAAGACCTGATATGGTCTTGGCGTCTGTCACGATATACACGTGCACGCATACTGATTAATATCAGATCCACCTGATCGACCGATTATCTTGTCTGTCATTCTTCGGCTACTGTAGTTTTGTTAAGAATACGCAGCTCTTTCACTAATTTCTGGTTACAAAATTTTTACATTTACGTATGAATACGAATCTTACAGATATTATCGTTTTAAAGTTATGTAATTGCGTTACTGGCAGAAACGCTGTTATTATGCATTATTAGGTCTCCAAAAATACCTACTCTCTTTTAAATAATTGTCCCACAGTGGAACTCGCCCCTTTGGTCAGTAAATCATTGTATTTGCTACAAATTAAAGAACTTAAACGCAGGCATTATAAATACATTACTGCTTCGTATAGACAAGTTAATTATTTTAAATAGCAGTTTTTAAATCCCACTCACGTCTTCAAGTCTGCTATGCTACAATAATAGTGCGGTAATTCTGCAGTGATTAAGAGATTTAAACAATCACTATTTTTTAACCGTTCTATTACGGTATTAATGGTAAATGGATTTGCAGAGCTTTACTTTTATTTCCATAACGGCTTAATGACGATACTTTTATAAAAACGATAATTATCTAAATAGGTTATGGTGTCCACGCTCGTGTGGTATAGATCATTCAGTAGTCCTATGATGCAGTCAGTAAGTAAATCTATGCCTTTGTGTTTTGATCGATCTTTTGAATCATGAATGGAACAACAATCTCATGACCCTTATAAATCAGTAAAATGTGTGTGGTTCGTTTCGACATGTAATACAATAACGATTCAATTTGACAAACGTATGAAAAGGTGCATATCGCAATTAATATCAAAATGCACTGACTTTATTTATCTTTTTTTCCTAAAGTGTGTTTATAAAAAAGACATCATGTTAGGTGCTTCATAAATACTAAAATTATAATGATTGAGTTGTTAATACAACGCTATCGCCTATATTTGTTTTTCAGCGTTGTTATAACGATAATTTTGAAATTGATATTATTTCAAACATCAAAAGGTCGTTTGGTTATTACGGTCATCAGACATTATAAAACATAATACATGTATTTTTTTAATATAATTTTCTTGTAATACAATTTAGAGTTTTGTCACAAATGTGACTTAAACCCTCACAACACTTTGCCACAGTCACTGCAGCAATGGCCATGGCGAACTTAACCCATTTATGCCTAGTGGACTCTCCCATCATTCAAAATTCGATCAATATATTTCCAAAATTAGGGATGTCTAGTGTTTTTATTTCTATATTAAGAATATTCGTACAGAAAAAAATCTTTAAACAAACAGCGCAGACCCTGATGAGATGCCGCATCATGCGGCGTCTCATCAGGGTCTACGCTGTTTGCCTAGGCCTTTTTTTCTAGACGCTAGGCATACATGGGTTAAAGAGCAGATAACTACGAAACAAGTGGATCACTGCGCGAGAGAATTATGTCTTGCACATAAACACTTCATGTGATGATACCGTATAAGTTTCAATTTCATCTCTTGAGAAATGTAAAAAGGTTCGCGCCGCAAACTTATTTAATGCTGCATGGAAGCAATGACCATGACGTCACCTCCCCGCGAAAATGGCCAACCTCAATATTAACAAGTTTTCAGGAGAAGGCAAAAACTTCATATTTTCTTTAAAAATTACAGAATGAAGCTAAAACTTTGCATGATGACTTTTTAAATGTCCCTACATGTGTCATTAAGTTTAAAGTGACGCGTGAAAAATATGAGAAAATTGTCTAGCTCAAGCTTTGACTCAAGCTTAAAGCGCTTGAGTTAGACAATTTTCTCATATTTTTGACATCCGCCGCATTTACTTTGGAAATTTTCGCACACATTTACATGGGCATAACTTTGTAAGCCGATTGGATAGGACATTGGAATTCTTCGCGGGAGAAGCGGGCCGTTTTCACCTTTGCAAAAATGTAAAAACACTTTTTCGCGCCAAAACTGAGATTGGCCATTTTCGCGGAGAGGTGACGATGACTTACTTCAAGGGCACATAACTAAGTAATAAGTGAATCGCTTTGTGTGAAAAGTGTGTCGTGCACTTAATCCTTCCTCCCTGATTAGTCTCTACGGACTACACATGTTGAACTGGGATGACACTTTACGAACATGCATTAAGACCCATATTCCCAGAGCGAGGCTCATTTATAAAGCTGGACTTCAAGAGTGTTTCGTCACTATTTTTACTAAACGCCAGCTTTCTACGAGTCATAGTCTTCTATGGACCTAAAGCTTAATTTTCAAGCAGATTATATATAAAGCCTATTCTATTTTTTATTAAAGGGCTAAAACGAATTATCTTAATTTCTTTACCAGACCACACACTTAAATAAATTAACATTCTTATGCAGTCTTCATTTTACCACAACTAAATTAATGGGTATAACTTTAAACCGATTTAATATATCAATTTGACAAAATAAATGAGGGTCAAGTCGTTGCGGTATACATTTGCATAATGAATTATTGAAACACATTATATATTTTTAAAAAATCATAATAAATATTAGCATTATTAATCATCTATCAAACCAAAAGAACAGAGGAAAAATAAAGCGTTTCCGACTTAAACAATACCATATCAACTTAATGTCTGCTTTTAGAACTTAGATTACTTTATATGAGCTGACCACACACCTGTATATAGCATTATTGATTAACAAGCAACGTTTGTTGAAATAAGGACTTGGCAGTGTAAATGGTCTCGCCTAATTAAATGTTGAAATATTTGCATTGAAAAGCAAAATTTATCATTAAGAACAAGTGTTCAATTAATAATACATAACCTAAAATGACAATACATGTAGTAAAAAATTAGCACGTTTTAATGTTTGTGAAACAACATTAATACAGTTTGTCACTATTATGCTATATTTATTATTACATATTTATGAATTAAATTATTTGAACTTTGTCTGACATCTGTTCACAATTCAGACATATGGATCTGTTCTTCTATTTTTTTGACACGAATGAACTTTGCAGGAATTTCCTTCATATGATGTTTCGTATTGGAAGAAAAAAAAAGTAAAAATGTGACGGTCATTATTGTAGCTTATATGAATTGTAATATGAATATAACAAGGGAAGTTACCAAGTAGCTTGTACCGAAGGTTCTCAACGCATGTATCTAAGCATTATATGAACTTTAACAAGGGACTTAAACAATGTAGCTTGTAAACTAGCAAAATATGAACTTTCAAAAGGTACACGACCCATGCGTGCAATATAACAAGGGATAGCCCTCTTGTATCCAAGCATTTTAGTGAACTATACCAAGGGCGATGACCCATTTATTCGAGCTTTAAATGAACTCTTACAAGGGAGGTGACCCATGTATACCAGCATTATACGAATAAAAACAAGGGGGATGACCAATGTATACCAGCTTTAAATGAACTCTAACAAAGGAGATGACCAATGTATGCCAGCATTATATGAACTTAGACAAGGGAGGTGACCAATGTATACCAGCATTATATGAACTAAAACAAAGGAGATGACCCATGTATACCAGCATTATATGAACTAAAACAAAGGATGTGACCCATATGTACCAGCATTATATGAACTAAAACAAAGGAGGTTACCCATGTATACTAGCATTATATGAACTAAAACTAAGGAGGTGGCCCATGTATACCAGCATTTTATGAACTAAAACAAATTAGGTGACCCATGTAAACCAGCATTATATGAACTAAAACAAAGGAGATGACCCATGTAAACCAGCATTGAATGAACTCTAACAAAGGAGATGACCCATGTATACCAGCATTATATGAACTAAAACAAAGGAGGTGACCCATGCAAACCAACATTAAATGAAATACAACAAGGAAAATGACCAATGTATACCAGCATAAAAATGAACTCTAACAAAGGAGATGACCCATGTATACCAGCATTATATGAACTAAAACAAAGGAGATAACCCATGTATACCAGCATTAAATGAACTTAAACAAAGGAGTTTACCCATGTATACCAGCATTATATGAACTAAAACAAAGGAGATGACCCATGTATACCAGCATTAAATGAACTTAAACAAAGGAGATGACCCATGTATACCAGCATTATATGAACTAAAACAAAGGAGATGACCCATGTATACCAGCATTATATGAACTAAAACAAAGTAGGTGACCCATGTAAACCAGCATTAAATGAACTAAAACAAAGGAGATGACCCATGTATACCAGCTATATATGAACTAAAACAAAGATGGTGACCCATTTATACCAGCATTAAATGAACTTAAACAAAGGAGATGACCCATGTATACCAGCTATATATGAACTAAAACAAAGATGGTGACCCATGTATACCAGCTATATATGAACTAAAACAAAGATGGTGACCCATGTATACCAGCATTAAATGAACTAAAACAAAGGAGATGACCCATGTATACCAGCATTATATGAACTAAAACAAAGTAGATGACCCATGTATACCAGCATTATATGAACTTAGACAAAGGAGATGACCCATGTATACCAGCATTATATGAACTATAACAAAAGAGATGACACATGAATACCAGCATTATATGAACTAAAACAAGGGATATGATGCAGGCATTCAACCATTCCATTAAACGTTGCAAATTATTACAAGGTACATTACCCATAAAAACTCAACATTAATTGAGCTTATAAATTGACACTCCCCAAGTGGTATTTTACATTTGAAATATATGTGCAATACGTGATGGAGGTTTAATTAATGTGCATCGTAACATCCATTTGAACTTGAACTTCCAAGTTCAATAAAGCACATGTCTGCATGGCATACATCAGGCTAATATACTATCATATTACTTGTTTGCTCATCTCTAAATAGCGACCGGCGTAGACTTTACACATTGTAACAAATTGTTTTCTCACTTCAACAATTTTATCCCAATAATAATACGACAGGTTCTGTTTTTTTTTTTATAAAAAATATTTAATCGATGTCTCTGTGACTTGTTGAATAGATACATGTATACCTTTAATGTATTTCCATTCTATTCCAGATAAAAACGGTCAAACAAATAGATATTATTTCAGTCTGTAATTGAACAAAAAGTTTGTCTGAAGCGAATATAATTACCATTAATGTTGAGTTTTTCAAATATAATTGTCGAGGTCACTTGGTACGCGGGTATCAAATTACGCTAATTTAAGGCCCGAATAAAAGCATAACCCATATATATAGAAACGCCTACAATTATGTGTATTAACCTTTTTAAATGTTGAATATTACTTTAAGCCTTGAATAAATACGATAACATTTTAAGTAAAAAAACATACTGTGTTCGCTTCAAACCAGCCCATTAACGAAAACAAACCGCATACCAACCCTTACTACGTCAAATAAAAAAACTTAAAAGGATAGAAGTATTGTCAATTAAAATTTCGACTCTTAACGCCCTGTTTTAACTGCTATGTGTCAATATTTTTGTATTGACAACTTTAAAACCATTACATTTGAATTAAATCAAACATGAAATTGGTAATTTAAGACTCGCTGTCAACATCCGAATAAAAGGATCGCCGAATGTTTATACTAACTTCCATTACCTCAGGTCCTGTAACGATGAACAAATAAATAATTGAAATTATTTGACACCACATAAAGTGGGTATTACTCATAGACAGCAATTTACGACTTTGGTATTGCAATTATGAAAATAGTTACATTGCGTTATTTGCTCGTTTAGAAGGAGTTCAAATATTTGGCTTTTTTTAGTTTTTCATTGAAGTTCTACACTTGAAAGATTTTATGGATTTAACAGCTCACGTACAAAAAAATCATAACCTATTGTTTGAGCACCACCAGTAGTCCAATAAAGTTCTACTGCCTTATTAACCTCACGGCCATATAGACGCAATTATTGCAGCATTTGTATTTTAGTTTATATATATATCCGCAAAATTGAAAAATTGCACATTCGTAATTATCGGAACAAGCCTATTAAATTTATCTGTCTATGAAACGCTAGAACCCTCTCTTTCATAGTGCAGAAATAAGTTTTTTTTTTAAAGTTTAAAATGCGATATCTGGTGAAAAGAAGATGTAGAAAATGAGGTTAACTTAATGCTCCATATAGTCTGACCAATCAGCACATACGAACAGATATACTGACACACGCACGGACGTTTACAAAAAGAAAAATAACAAAAAAAAAACGGTTAAATCGACTATTTCGGAGACAAGCGAACAATTTTTGAAAAAGAAAGACTTTAGAACAAAGGAAAGTCAAACTACAGGACTGGAAACACAGAAAGGAAGGCATTACGAGATGAAATTAAAAATAAAAACGCTAGTTAAATGAAGACAGTCGAAGTTTGGGAACGAAGGAAGATATTTGGGAATGGAGGGAGAATGAAATTACGTAACGGAGGTGTACGAAATAGAGATATGGAAACTGGTTCAAGAATACAACGAGTGAATACAAAATGTTGGAAGAAAGGATTAAAGGGATAAAAAATGCGAGAAGGATAGAAGAACGGAATGGAAGTGTGATAAGGAATTATGAACAAAAGGTAGGAGTCTTTTGAGTTAAAAAGAACGGAAGGATGGAGTGATAAACGGTAAGAAGAACGGAAGAATGTAGTGTTATACGTTAAGTCGAAAGGAAGGATGGAGTGTGATATGGTAAGAAGAACGGAACTACGGAGTGTGATACGGTGAGGAAAATGGAAGAATGGAGTGTTAAACGTTAAGACGAACGGAAGGATGGAATGTGATACGGTAAGAAGTACGGAAGAATAGAGTGGGATACGGTAAAACGAACGGACGAATAGAGTGTGATACGGTACGAAGAACGGAAGGACGGAGTATAATACGGTTAGAAGAACGGAAGACTGGAGTGTCTTACGGTAAGAAGAACAAAAGAATGTAGTATGATACGGTAAGAAGAACGAAAGACTGGAGTGTGATACGGTAAGAAGAACGGAATAATGAAGTGTGATACGGTTATAAGAACGTAAGAATTGAGTTTGATGCGGTAAGAAGAACGGAAGAATTGAGTGTGAAACGGTTGGAGGAACTGAAGAATCGAGTGTGATACGGTAAGAATAACGGAAGAATGGAGAGTGATACGGTAAGAAGAACGGAAGAATGGAGTGTGATACGGTAAGAAGAATGGAAGGACGGAGTGTGATACGGTAGGAAGAACGGAAGAAATGAGTGTGATACGGTAAGGAGAATGGGAGAATGGAGTATGATACGGTAAAGAGAATGGAAGAATGGATTGTGATACGGTAAGAAGAACGAAAAAATGGAGTAAGATACGAAAAGAAAAAAACGGAAGAAAGGAGTGTCATAAGGTAAGAACGTCTTGAAAGGAGATTATAAAAGAAGAAGAACGTTATAAAAATAATACGGATATATTAACAGAAGAAAGTCGTTTGATAAAGAAATAAGAAGTTATTTTGATATGGGTGAGAAAAACAATAAGAAGAAAAGAAGAATATAGTGATAAGGAAATAATAACGCGAAGAACGCTACTGATAAGGAATCATGAACGTTATGAAAAAGTCTTATAAGGAAATAGGAAGGAGTGTATTAAGGCAAGACGAACAAAAGGAATTATTGTTATAAGGAAAGAAGGAAAGTATAAAAGATTGTGCTGAGAAACAATGGGGATACTTAATTATTAACGGAAGGTAGGAGTGTGAAAAGGAAATATCAACAGGAGAAAAAAATAATTCATGTAGTAAGAAGTATTAACAACCGGGTGTGATAAGGAAAGAAGCATGAGACTAAGTGGTGAGCTTATGAAAGAAAGACGACGTGACGGAAGGTGAGTCATACACAAGAAGAAGAGTAGCAAGGAGTGAGCTTGTAAGAAAGGAAGACAGGAGGCATATTTCATCCTCCTACTTCTTTTTTGTTTGACTTTCCCATCTACAAGAGTCAACCATACGCTTTGTTATATCGCAGATAAAAGATTCGAGTGCTTGAGTGGGCTCTTTGTTTGTTTGTGTTCTTTATATATTGTCTCAAGTACAGAAGGAGATATATACTTGACCCTGAAAATTTTCAATTCACATAATCTCGTATTTCTCAACTTGAGCAGGTTGTTTTTCAAATACCAATCCACAATAACGTTTGTCTCTCAGCGTCTAATTAATCAAAATTCGCAGGCACGGAATGACTCGAATTTCAAACGGATTCAACATAATTATTTTATTGCGTATAGACTTACCTTAAACCAGTTGTATATTCATCAAAATTGACAGCGACCGACCCTGTTTGTTAGAAACATTAATAACAATATTTTTAATTGGAGAGCGCTGTACTTACAATGCGGCCGTGTTTATGAGTTCAATACCCAGTTATTGACAGAATTAAAATGCCTACTAGTATTGGCTTTATTATAGATATTGATCATTAAATATCGGCTCGTATCAGATATAAACTTGGGTTCGAACAGTCGACTGAGTATAAGAGGCAAAGTATGGAGATAACAATATTTTGAAATTTGATTAAAATGTGACATTAGCATAGAATTTAAATATCTGAATGTTAAAGATTACTTCCTCTAAGTCCATAAGAGGATTATGTGAACGTTAGATTTAAATCGATTGAAATAATTCTACAAAGTGATTTGCAATTTATTTGGACTTATTATTCAGTATCGTAAGTAACAGCTTTGCATAGAGTAACTCCAAGCTTTTTGAAAATGATATTATAGTGATTTTAAACAAATAATACACTGGACATATTTTTATTGATATGTTATTTGTATAAATATATAATTATTACAATTATCTGCATGACTGTTACCAAATCGTGATCATTACCCATAACAGTATCGACAACAACAACAACACCAACATCATCAGCATTATCAATACAAACAACAACATATAAACAAAATAAGCATTATCATTAGAACAACAACAACATAAACATCATCAACATTACAAATACAACGATGACGACGACCACGGTGATGATAAATATGACAGAGCCGACTCTAACGTTGTTGTTGTAATAGATACTGATGATAATGGTGTTGTTATTGTCGTTTTTGTTTTGTTTGCCTACATCATCTACCGATGCCAGAAGGCATAAAACGATTGAACTGTCCATCTGTTCTTTCGTCCTTCCGTCCGTACGAGGTTAACGCAAAATGTCATTTGTATATGACCTCAATGACGCTTCCTATAAAGACGTTTTCTCGTAGTTGTGTAAGAACATGATACGAATATCATCATGATCATCATCATCATCATCATCATCATCATCATCATCATCATCATCATCATCATCATCATCATCATCATCATCATCATCATCATCATCATCATCATCATCATCATC
>VMBQ01001302.1:72429-115127 GCA_007657795.1 Dreissena rostriformis | reverse complement strand
GAAAAAATAACAACAATATGTCTTTTTTTTCCACAATTGGTTGCTGCACTGGCAACCATCTTTAGAATTTTGTTTCCTTGCTAAAAAATAACAAGCCTATAATCATGTACATGTTGTGTTATGTGTATCTAATACTGTATTTATTTTCTTTAAATAATTAAGCAACAATGTTTTCAACATGACAGACTTTTCATGCAGCATTAAGCCCCGTTTTCCCTGAAAGCAGCCAATATGTACAGATTTCAATGATAAACTGGCAAATGTTGTCGCACAAGCTATTATAAACACTAGAGTTGCCTATATCGTTGAACAAGCTCTTAAACCTTATACATGCTGTCTGCTACAGTGTAAACAGGCAGTGGTTATCTTTACTAGCTGCAGTTGTCGTCCCTAGCGTTGTTAAGGCATTCTGATTTCAAAACTGCCTCTCTACTTTAGCGTGAGCTAACGCTCACACTAAAAACGTCCCCTTATTAGATATCGTTCAGTGTATCAATATACAAAGCATAACAAGCATTTATTTATGTGTTTGGTTATAATTACCGAGCGTTCGTATTCAGTAATATATTGACACGTTAGATATTGACTTTTGTTTCAGTATTGTATTTTGTTTCTTTTTTTAGAGCTGCACGTCAATCAATTATGAAATAATGACCTCAACTATGAAGTTTTAGCAACGGATAAAAAATACCAAAAAATAGACAGTCAATTGAAGACTCTCGGAGAATTAGCATTATACCCATTGACGCAATAACTTACGCTACGGATTAAGTGATATCCACGTGTCTTTAAAGAACAGCAAAGAGTTGTCCACCCCGCTTTATAAAACAAATTAGTGAAATTATGGTATATCAGTCTGCAAATTAAGATTTACCAATTCCTTAAACCATGCATAATTAATGCAATAGTGAGGACGCCCTCAAAATGACGAATCATTCGCTCAACTGATTTCAAAAGGTGTTCAATAGTAAATATAAATCAATAAAATCAAGAAAAATAAAAAATAAACGATTGCTAAGGCAATAACAAAAACAAAATCGTCACTGGTCGACAAGACAACAAAAAGAACATTCTAACTCGTCGCCTAGGTAATTAAAACAAGAAACATCTGGTCGCAAAGGCAACAGTATCTACGATGAACGCCAAGCATCGCGAGGTGCTGCAGCAACATCGGCACTTCCTGTCGCGCAACATCGTCTGGTCAGACCAGCTGATCGGTGAGCTTCTATCCCATGGGGTCATCACGGACACTATACTCAAGGACATACAGGTGCGTGGTCAGCTTATATAAAGTAATCAAAAGTCCAAAACCAGGCATTAAGTTTTTATTCTTCTTCTTGTCAATCACTCAGATGGACACGCCGGGTATTGCTCTGCGGCAGTCTGGAGGCCATTAAGCGCACGGCTACCTTTGCGCAGAGAGCCGGCCTGTCCTTTTAGTTGATATGTAATTATATCAGTCGAAACGCTTTATTTGTCGTATTTGATTTTCTTTTAATAAAGGGTTAAGCATACTAAAACTTTGTAATGATTTTGAAATATATATCAATACTTTATTTCGTATAACGCAAACACATGACACTCATTTAGTTTATCAAATTGATATAATAAATCAGTTTAAAGTTAAATCCATTAATCTAGTGGCGGTAAAATGCGGACTGCATAAGAAGATTAATTTATTTGGGTGTGTGGTCTGATAAAGAAATTAAGATAATTCGTTTTTGTTAATAAATAAATAAGAATACCAGTAGGCTTTTTATATAATCCGTTCGAAAATTAAGCTTAAGGTCCATTGTAGACTTTGTCTTGTGGAAAGCTGGCATTAAGTCTAAATACTGGCCAACAACTCGTGAAGTCCAGCCTAGTAAATGAGCCTCGCTCTGGGAAAACGAGGTTTAATGCATGTCCGTAAAGTGTCACCCCAGTTTAACACGTGTAGTCCGCACAGGCTAATCAGGGACGAAGCATTAAGTGCAAGACACATTTTTCACACACAGTGATTGACTTATTCCTTTGTAGTGTGCCCTTGAAGTTAGTCATGTTCATTGTTTTATTGCAGCATTTAATAAGTTTGCGGCACGAACTTTTTTACATTTCTCAAGAGATGAAATTTTAACTTATAATATATCATCACATTAAGTGTTAATGTGCAAAACATAATTTCTCGTGCAGTGATCCACTTGTTTCGTAGTTATCTGTTCTTTAAGTTCGCCATTGGCATTGCTGCAGTGACTGTGGCAAAGCGTTGCGGGGGTATTAGTCACGTCTGTGACAAAAATCTATATTATATCACAAGAAAATAATATGTTAAAAGTACATGTATGATGTTTTGGAATATCTTATAACCGTAATAACAAAAGGACCTTTGATGTTCGAAATAATGTTAATATGCATATTATCGTTATAACAACGCTTAAAAACAAGTATAGGCGATAGCGTTGTGTAAACATCTCAATCATTATAATTTTAGTATTTATGAAGCACCTATAATAATGTCTTTCTTTATAAACACACAAATAGAAAAAGAGATAAATAAACGCCAAGTGCATTTCATTATAAATTGAGATATGTACCCTTTTAAACTTTTCTACTTGCTTCGTTTTTCATTAGATGTTAAAAAAACGAACCACACACATCTAACTGATTTATGAAAGTCATTAAATTGTTGTTCCATTCATGATTCAAAAGTTCGTTCAAAACACAAAGGCACAGCTTTACTGACTGACTGCACTATAGGAAAAATGAATGATCTATACAACAGGAGAGGGGACAACATAAGATATTTATAAAATTATTGTTATTACAAAAGTATCGTCATAAAGCCGCTATATAAAAGTATAGGTCTGCAAATCCACGTACCACTTATACCTTAATAGAACGGTTCGGAAAATAAGAATTGTTTAAAAGCTCTTAATCGTCGCCGCATTACCTCACTATTATTGGTACAAAGGAGACTCGAAGACGTAAGAGGAATTTGAAAACTGCTTATCAAAATAATAAATTGTCTTTACGAAACAGTTATGCATTTAGTATACCTGCGTTTAAGTGTCTTAATTTGTAGAAAACGCCGTGATTTACTGACCAAAGCAGCGAGTGTATTTATGAGTTATTATAGTTTTATAAAAGAGCACACGTATTTTTGGAGACTAAATAGTGCATAATAACAACGCTTCTGCCAGTAACGCAATTACATAACTTAGATAAATGAAGATAGCGTAAAGATCAGTATTTATACATAAAAGACAAATCTTAGTAACCAGAAATTAGTGGAAGAGCTGCATTTTTCGTTACAAAACAACAGTAACTGAAGTTAGACAGACAAGATAATCGGTCGATCAGGTGGATCTGATATTAATCAGTATGCGTGCACGTGTATATCGTGGGAGACCCCAAACACTATCAGGTCCCTATACATTAATAACGCTACAAGTACTTTATTGACGACTGTCCACAGTTGATTGTATCGAATAAATGTACATGTATGTCATGCCTACAAGGTCGTTCGTCCGTCCGAATGACTAAAGGGTCGTTACGATCACGTGTTGTTTTCCAGATGTCCCCGGTTCGAGCCCCATTTTTTTTAAATTGTTAACATTATTTTCCTGTTGTAATACTTGAGCTCTGGATACATTTGATTTCTTTGAAACTAAATTTTGTGGATTTGCCCATTGGGCATACTCGTTTAATTTTAATTCGCGGCTTTCTTTAATGACAGGAGTATACAAATGAGTCGCGCTCTGGGAAAACAGGGCTTAACATGTGCGTAAAGTGTCGTCTCAAATAAGCCTGTTAGTCCGCACATGCTTATCAGGTACGACACTTTTCGCTTTTGCGGTATTTTTCGTTTAAAGGAAGTCTCACCTTAGCGAAAATTCCATTAAGGCGGAAAGTTTCGTCCCTGACTACCGATAGCCTGTGTGGACGGCACCGGCTTATCTGGGACGACACTTAACGCATATTGCATTATGCCCTATTTTCCTAGAGCGATGCTCAACTGCAGAACACTCTGCGCCTATCTATGTCCCTTTAAGAGCAGCTGCCACGAGCAAAAGGCAGTCTCATTTTTATTTGTATGTTCAATTTTCCCAATCGATAATCTTGGCTGACACAATTAGTTGTTTAATTTCATTGCAAAATACCACGCTTAAATGCACATGTCATGGGTACTTTCGATAGGGTTTAACCTTCTGATTTGTTTATAAACTCCTATGAATATCGGTATGTACGTGAAAAAAACACACAGTCATTATCAATAAGTTTTTCCATATAGTATTATTTGTGTTTTCGGTTTTCAGTTTTATTGCACATTCTTCATAAAATACATTTGATAAGATTTAAAGAAAAAGTAACCCAGCATTCATGTATTACAATAAAGGATGTGTATGTATGATCTTAAACATACAAACATAATTTGCAGGCTTTAATTTTAAATATTTACAAATATCTATACAGTCTATGAACACAGGTATCTATAGAACTAAAATATTAGGACAAATAAGTATTGCAAATAAAGGTTCATTTGTATATGTTATATATGTACCCAACCTCATTAAATTTCGTCAAATAGAGTAAAAGTTGAGTTTATTGTAAACGATTGATTGGTTATTAACAGCCATGTGGGATTTTTTGCTTATGTCATTAAAAACTGTATCATTCATTTTTATCTTATTCACGTTCAACCAGTAAAACGGTTTGTCACCGGTCAATCATCTAGAATTGGTAGATCAAATTTAAAAAAATTGCGCGATGATTAATCCAATGTAAATATAACACAATGCGACATTGATCTCGTAATAACGCTTGATCTTCAATCATCGAAGTGCAAGATAACAGAATGGGCCGTGTTTGTATTTTCACGGTTATTCGGTGTTGAACTGCGTCAAAGTCGTTCATAAATATATTGTTTTGTACCGTATTTGTTTAAGCCAGTGGTTTCCAGCGTAAGCTTGCACTGTTTGTGAGACCATGGAACGTATATATTTAAAGTCTGGTTGTAAACGGACCTGTTCACCGATGAAATTTCTTTTTTTGGTCACATAATGAAAATTAAAAAATAATATATATGTAAAATATATTCCTTCTATTTAAAGAAGTTCTAGTATTTTTTAAATATTGCTTTCGCTAAGAGATACTCATTACAATATATTCGATTGTAAAACGTTATTTTCAATTCCAGAATAAATTGAATAATATGAAACTAAAAATCATCATTCCATTTATATGTACTAGATACATGACTGATTAGACATTTCGCACGTTATAACGACGGAACGCTGATGTGGAAACTTGAATGCTAATCAAACAAATGCACATTTTACGCAATACTACTATTTTGGTTTGCAACTCGTAATCGATTCGCTAAATGTTTGCTATAGCTATTCGAGCAAGCGTTATCATTTGCGAAGGAATTACCTTGTCTGTTATATGCATTTGAACCGCGCTCTGAGAAAACACGATTTAATGCATGTGCATTAAGTGTCGTCCCATATTAGCCTGTGCAGTCCGCAGTCCTCAGTATGCAGTCATAATTAAATGTCATCATGAAAACGTATAATAATGTATCAATATTAATCATATGCATAATTATAATTGGCAGTCCTAAGAATTTGTAATCAAGTTTACTAAATCCTCAAGTTTTATAAACGTTATTCGGGGACCAAATCAAAATGATATAAAAAAAATCTTCATATTAGATAAAACAATATAAATAAATAGTTAAACTCAAATCAATATAAACATATTTGTTAGTATACAATTAGCACACAATCATACAAGAAGTATATACATACAACAACTTCGGTTGCTTAACACAAACATTGATTTGAGCTTTGACAGTTATTGTTCGGGAAAATTTGTATGTGATTTAAAAACACCCAGTCTAACCGCATATACTCATGGCAAGCTCTTTAGCCCCCCTCCCCCCCCCCGCTCTCGCTCGAACAATTATGTTAACTACTGACCATATTTTACCCCCTAATCCTCTGATCTACAAAGGCTGAATAGGAGCTTATATGACCAAGTGTTTGCGTAACTCTTTTTCCCCTTTTTTACAAATTTGAATGTTTACTCGAATTTCCAATTAATTTGCGGTTTTGTTTGATGACATGTATTGTTAATATATACTTTCCATTGTTCGAGGTGTGACGGGGTTAAACCATAGCTATACAAAAGGGCATTATAAGGACTTGTAATAATGGGACAATATCTCAGTTCGATAAAGGGCTATTAACATTTTCAATGACAAATATTAGGTGAATTCATAAATCGAACACAGTTTAAAGTACACAATAGGCCACATGACGCCTTAATGCGAAGTCAGTCAAAAATCGCATAATGAAATAGACGCGTTATTAGGAGTCATTCTTTCCGCCCCATTAAAGAAACTGGTTATGTACGGTGTTCCTTTAGGGACACAAGTTATTTAGAACTGTCGGCCCGTCAATCACATTGCGATAACGCGAGAACACGATACAAAGGAAAGAAATCACGATCGTAATCTCGTGCCTTCGCATCGTGTTTTAGCGTTCTCGCCCATATAATTCAAAGGTCGATAAAGAAATCGCGATGCGAGGTTAAGAGATTACGATGTGAGATTGGAAATTATTTTTTTTCTCGCATCGGATTTTCGTCACGACATGAGATTAGGATGCGAGACTGCGATATTATTTTCGCGATTTCGTATCATGATCTCGCGTTCTTGCATCAGTTCTTGTACAGTACAATCACTGCGATATATTATCCTTCACTACAAGTTAAAATGGAGTAAAACACTTTGTAGTAAACCGAAATTTACCTAAAAGTATCACTTATTTGAACTCACTTTGCGGCCGCTTAGATAACTGACACATTCGGTGAAAGCATACTCCAACCTTTGCTTGCCGCATTGGGCCTATACGTATTTGCATATGCAATTATTGGTGACTCAGTTCATTAAATAGAATCAAACCCTGAAAATGCGCGAATCATGTCATAATGAAGCCAGGTAAAATTGATTTCATGCACAATAAAAGCCAGCATTAAGAATGACAATATTTGCGAATTCATATGCAAATTAATCTACCTCATTAACGGAAAAACGGATACGCTTAACATGCACATCGCGAAAGATTATCTGTACGGGCTTCAGGCGATTTTGAAAGTCTGATAATTCATTATAGTTTGCAAATACTAATGTCGTTATTATTAATTAACGTTATATTTAATAGACTTTATTCTAGCTTTTGTTATACATCAGTGGATTTTATTACTATCAATAGTATAACTTTATAGTACAGTGTATTGAATTTGGTAATACATATAATAATATAACGATCAAGCAATAATTAAAGAAGGAGGTGCCTTTCAATGTGGTCGTAAGAATCATTAGAGTAAGAATAATGTATACAATACACATACATTTCTAATAGTTATAATTCGGAACTCAGTTAAAACTGCTTTCTTCTTTTCAAATTAAAAATGAACAAAAAACTAATAAAGTGGTGTATGCATTGTGATTCAAACTTAACCCTTTGAGCGCTGGAACCGGATTTTGAAGGCCTTTGCAAACAGTTTGGATCCAGATGAGACGCCACAGAACGTGGCATCTCATCAGGATCCAAACTGTTTGCTATTCTGATAGTATTTTTTGAAAAAAAATCGAAGAAAATGCTAATTTTAGAAATTTAGCAGACAACAATTTAGCAGACGACAAATTTCCCAGCATGCAAAGGGTTAAGTGATCTGATGCTTTTATGCGAATATTTATTTGACATTCGTTTAAAACAGTAAAAAGTTGACTACTCGAGTTCTCAATTCCTTACGACAGATTAAACCCTTAACTGTACAAACTAGTTTAGCAACATAATACCAGAACGTACATATCATTTTATTATGAAAGTTAATGAATAAACAGACTCGACAATTCATAGTAAAAAGTATGTTCCTTTAAATTTCATATAAAATTAACAAAGATAATACTTTCTTACAGAATGGAAAAGATCCCAAAAAGGACCGGAAGCACCGGGACTCCATGGTTTCGAAGCTGATTGAGGTGCTGCCACTAAAGGGGCCGGGGATCTTTGAAAAGTTTTGCGAGGTCCTCTACATGAACGGTCATTCTTTCATAGCGGATTTCCTACGCGATGAAGGTACGGAAAAACAAGACATTTAAATTGTGCTTTGTCGCGCCTCAGAAAGTTTTAATTTTGTAAAATATCTGGTGTTTATTACACCGTTAAAAAATTGAACTGAATTGATATCCTCTTCCACATTAATGACATCTCAACGTGAAGTGTATTCTGGTGTTTTATCATCCAAGATGTTAACAGTGCATGTCACAAAGGGTGTGAAATTAATTATGCAAAAAATTCCTACACCACGTCGTATTATTACCACATACATCCACTTTCCGTTTGTTTTAGAAACCTCCAGCGGTGAAGTTATTGACATCAAGGATATCTTTCGACGTATACCTGCGCTGGACAAATATCTCAAAGACCCAGAGCGGAAACTATTGGAAGCGTTCGTAAATGAAAAAGTAAATTAAATATGCCACAAATTGTAAAATGTTCATGTAGCTATAATCTTTACGGATTATAAGTCACAACAATTTCTTCTTTGATGACAACTCACTGCCTGGTTAATATACGAAATAATAATAATAAATAAATCAGACTTCATATATATTTAATATTGATGTTAGAAAATGGCCTCTACATTTCAAAAGTGCAGCACACAAGCAACAGCATTTGTGTTAAAACTGAATTGTGTGTTTCTAAAGCTCACCCTTAAAGAACAGTATACTTAGTTTGCTTAGTCAACGCGGAATCGTGTCAATGAATGAAGCTATCAGGATGCACACGAGCTGTTTATAAAAGCTCGAAATTGTGCTAACTAAAATGTTTGATAACCTATAATAAGTGTATATATACTATGTATATTTATGGTACACTGAAATGTTGTATAACATATAATCATTTTATATATACGATGTATATTTTAAGGTATTTATGAAATGGTATTACACGAAGTGTGATGTATACTTAATGTATCTTGGACACATAAAGTTCAAGTTTTAAGCTAAATTAATATTAAATTAAATATTTAATTACATTTGATTACATAACATTTGAGTACTGGTAACGTATGTCGAGAGTTGATTTAGTCGAAAATAGAATTCTCAGAAGGAAGGTTTTAGGTTAGTAGGTTTCTCTCTTTACTAATGCAAGTTAAAACATATGTCGTTAAATGTCGCCAACTGCTTTCAGCACATGCATTCGCTAACATATTGCTTCATATACTTAACTGAAAGTTACATGTATGATTGAGTAGGCAATCAAGACAAATATTTACGCATATTGTGTCATAGACAAATCAGAATGGGTGCAAAAAACACAATAAACTCGTCTTTGGCGCGAAACTTTAAATATAGTTGCAGTGTAGGAGGTTATTAGAACGGGGCCCTGAAAGACACAGTCTCTGTATCTCGCCATATCCACCGTTACAAAGCTAGATTTTTGCCTCGGAGCTAGTCATCGGAGAGAATCTCCTTGCACTCGACACAACATATACTACATATACACAAGGGGGGGGGAAATAACATACACTGACCATTTTCTGCAGAATGTTGCATTGTTTTAAAGATGATGACAACGATTATCAGCGCTATATAATTGGAAAACCTGTAGTTGACAGTAAACTTTTTGTTTTAAAGAAATTCGCTATTTTTGACATAACATGCGACTCAAACATGCCAACGTATACAGAGCATCGAATTATTAACGTTTTCATGTTTAATAAATACACTTATTTATTTTAAAGAATGTCATATTTCATGGTCAACAACGTACTTTAACATTATTTGTTCTTCAGGTAAAGGAATCCGCTCTGAAGGGGGTTTGGAGCAAGGAAGCGGTAGCAAGGGAGAAAGACAAAGCCATAGAAGCCAAACAAAGGCAGTTGGAAGATGCATTCGACTACGAAGAAAAGGAAAAAGCATTGAAAGCGCAGATTGCAGCGTTGGAGAAACAGTTGGCAGAGACGAAAGGTGAAGTTATGGATTTAAAGTCTCAGCTCCGTTCTATGGGAATCCAATTGCGGGAAACTGAAGACAAGTTCAAGGCTGACTTTGGTGTTCAGATGAAGTACAACAATGCGAATGAAAACGCGATGAGGAAACTGGAAGATAAGTATAAAACGTGTGAACTAGCATTAGAACATGTGGAGAAGGGTATTCACAAAACCGTTTTCATCCCTGAACATAATTCAGAGAGAGATCAAATGGCAATAATGGAGTTCCGTTTTGCGTTTATATGTCAGGATTTTGATAAGCTTTTAGAGAAGCATAAATTATTGTTGGAAGTGGAAAAGCAGAACGAGCAGCTTCTGCATGAAAAGAATTATATTCTGAGCCATCTTGGTCATCATTCCTCGGAAAACAAGCCGAGTCTGTTGAACGCTTACCGGGATTTCGCCGTGAGGACGGACGAGGACATGACCCAGTTGAAGCATAAGATAGAGCAGCATAGTAACATCATCGAGGGCCAGCAAGAAAAGATTCAGACCCTGCACAAAGAGGTGGAAACGCACACTGAACAGAAGAAACTGAAACAGGCCGGAACAGTCTGGCAGAACGCGCTGTTGAGCGTCATGCGAAAGCAACTAAATGACGTCAAGCATGACAACAGAATGAAGGAAACGCGGATCCATCTTTTCGAGACCGAAATAGGGAAGCTGAAAGCGAAGATTGCAGAGTTAGAGGCTGCAAATCAACAAGAAAACCGTTCGCGACATCACAAGCATGCGCACAAAGAGCGTCTTACACCGGAAATGATGATGGCGCGAATGGAGGACGCTGATAGCGACATTATGACGTCCAGACCGGAAAAGAGCAGTCGTAACTCGTTACTTCCGCCTATATATCCAAGCCCTGAGACAAAAACGCCCCCTGGTAACCGATCGTCTAACCGTCACAAGCAGAAGCCGATAATAAACCAACGAAGTATGTGGGACCGGCCGAATGTCGCAGTACCGGAAGGACTGATAACTCACCAGCTACGGTTGGAGATGCCCCAAGGAAAGCTTAATCACGGTGCGCATGCGCTTGGGGAACTTAAGCTGAAGAGTGGCGGGAAGCCAAACAAATATGCTCATATACGGTCATGAATACATGCCCGTGTTTAAATATTCTGACAAGATGAACATAGAAGTTTTCTTTTCAATTCTGTGATATAAATACATGTAAGCATTACGTTGATTTTAGAATTTGCATCTAATGTTCATATGTGTTATTTTTTCGAGGTACGCCAGTTTCCTTTTTTCTGAGAGTGCTTATAGTGTTTCACTTAACAAAGTTCATAAATGACACTGTGAGATGAACTTGATTGCAATTACCGGGGGTTGGTTAATTTAAAAATATAATGGCATTTCAAGTGCACTATATTTTGTGATAAACCGTCCATGCACACCGTTTTTCTTGTGATAATTTACTAGCTCAAGCATGAATAAAGGAAGCCGTTAGCAACACAAATAATTATTATACGTGTAAAAGAAAAATCGCAAATTATAACGCTTTACGAAATGTATTTTGTTATTTCCCAAAAGAAATCTTGAAGTACAAAACTCATGTTCACAATAGACATTAAGTATTATTAAAACATAAATTATCCTCTTGACTGAATTCTGTGACAAAATTGTGTTTATTTTTTATCATGCTCTACATTTACGATTTTCATCATATCGTCTTTTTTAAGTGTTAAAGTGTTAATTAAATGCAAAAAATTGTTCGAATGGAACGATAAAGTAAAACAAAAAGAAAAGAAATACACATTATTTTGTATACAACACATGGTGTTAAATTGAAATTGTTAAAACGTTAAGTGTTAAAGTTGTTTCGGTTATTCAATGTATACATTCCTATCGCCTGTGATATAATAAACTGTGATTGTTATAATAAAAACATGATAGTTAAAATGGGCTTAATGGTTTTTAAGCGCCACACATTGTTTATATAAGTGTGTATTTTTTAAGCCTTGTTTGGCTTGTCGTTTACTTGTTCATATAAATCATCATGGTTTTAAAAATATAAGAACAATTCAATCCAATTGGAAGGACTAAACAAGGTGATATACTGATATTGACATTCACATCAGGTCAATAGAAATTTCGAGCATGCTTTGTTCAAAATGGAAGCGACAGACTTACCACTAACACATCAAAAGAAGTGCTCTAAATTAACCCTTTGAGCGCTGGAACCGGATTTTGAAGGCCTTTGCAAACAGTTTGGATCCAGATGAGACGCCACAAAACGTGGCGTCTCATCAGGATCCAAACTGTTTGCTATTTTGATAGTATTCTTTGAAAAAAAATCGAAGAAAATGCTAATTTTAGAAATTTAGCAGACGACATTTTAGCAGACGACAAATTTCCCAGCATGCAAAGGGCTAAATTAAAATTTACGTATATGATAGTAACAACGCCAATCAAAACTTATTTAAGGGATTGCGTAGTGTTTAAGTCAAAATGATTGTACGCTAACTCTAAATAATATCTTGTGATGTCTGTTATGGTGCCGATTAACACAATAAAGAAAACATACATGGGTAATATTAAAACAATTCTTTTCGAAAATGACGTGCATCTTTTCATATTTTCAAACGTAAAACGAAAAGTCATTTAAGTGATGTATGGGAGGTTTCAAAGAATGCTGGTCCAAGCATAAGTTTAAAGCACTTTCAAACAATGACGTTATTGTGTTGCTGATTTGCATCATTAATAAAGGAATAATAGAATAATGAATGGTCCACCGAGCGAGTGGGAACCGTATTATTTAGAAAGTGATGTAATTATACCGCTGTAATGGACATTAGTACATAGCTATACAAATCCAATTTTAACTAATGCGGTGTTAGATTGGTTCGAGAAATACAGATTGTTTAAAACCTCTTAATCACCGCTAAATTACCCCATATTTATTGTAAGATTGAAGACTTGATTATTTTAGAGGGATTAAAGGTCTTTCTGAAAATAATTAACTTTTCTTTACAAAACAGTTTTGTGTTTTATAATGATTGCATTTTAGTAAATTATTTGGTATTTAAAGGTATGATGATTATTGATCAAATAAGCGAGTTTATTACTCAGAGGACTAGAAATTAAAAATAATAAACGGTTTGCATGCAAGATCGTACATAACAACAATGTCGTTTCCATTAACTCAATTATATAAAACCCCATTCACGCAGAGGCGGATACTGCGATTTTGCGGCGTTCTCACATCGTCAATTTCTTTGTTCATAACTGCAAGGTTAAATTATAGAAATAAAGTGAAAGAAAAAAATGAATGGGCGCGTAAATGTAAGATTAAATGCACGAGAGAACGAGCCAAATTACAACATAATCNTAGTTTGTCCCACCCCCCCGAAGAAGTCTTATAACTGAATGATCCATTAATTGTCTTGAAGACAGCCAGCTTAGTGCCACTGCCCACAGTCGTTTGATCAACAAGCAAATTCGTTGACTTGCTATCCCCGCCAAACTAGAGCTTTGTCACAGTCGTGACGTATACCCCCACATGCTGAATTGACACAGGATATATACAAAGGGCCATAACTCCGTTGTTAGATGGTGTACAATGTCATTTGATGTGCATCATCCTCTTATCCATATATATATACTCATACAAAGTTTCAATGAAATCCGCCAAAGCCCTTCCAAGATATGGCTTCGGACACAAAAGTGCCGGACGGACGGACAACGCCAAAACAACATCCCTCCGCCTTTGACGGAGGATAATTAACTACGGACCATAAATGATTCTCGCTCTGGGAAAACCGAGCTTATTACATTTGCCTGAAGTGTCTTCCCACATTAGCCTGTCGCCATTGATAAGCCAGCGCGGACTGCACAGGATGATCTGGGACGACCCTTTACGCATATGAATTAAGTCCCGCTTGCCAGAGCGAGGCTTATTATTATTTATTTTAATATCGATATTGGTTGAATCTTTACAATTTTAACAGTCCAGTATTACATCAATAAGGAAACGACTCTTTTGGTCCTTACTGTACAGTATTGATATCTTAATTGTAAAGTATATACACATGTGAGCGATTGTCGTTATATATGCCTCGTTCTGTCAATAAATCGAATGATTGGTTTTATTTAATGTCTGTTGATGTTCATAACGTATTAAATTAAGGTCGACTTTTATTTATTAGTATAAGCGTTTTAGCCTAAGTAAATATGTAGGGCCGTACGGTGTGGTTTGTATACGAAAACCAAGCACATTGTATCACACGCAGATTATGTTACTTAAATGTATCTGGTTCCTTAAACACGTGTCTTTTAATGTTTATACATGTACGCCTTAAAAGCAATATTTCAAATCTTCAGGATATGCATATTTATCATCGTGGAAATGTTTTTAGAAAGTTTAATGTTTTATGTTGCTCTCACAACATACGATTTAATTATTGTACAGCACACAGAAATTTGCTCTGGTGATGAAGTTTGGTAGACGGTATATTGGGGTCACTCTGTCTGTCGGTCAGTTCGTCTGTCTGTCCGCTTAAATTGCCATGTGTTTGTTGAAAAAATGACTTCTTTTTTTCCCCAATCGATTTAATTGAAAATTGAAATATGTCATAGATGTGAAAGACACTTTTTCATGTCCGATGATCCACACGTTCCTGATATATGTGCCCTTCAACTTAGCCATGATTATTTCAGAAGCATAAGTGAACTTAGTTCGTGCAGCGCACTATTTCCTCAAGCAATTCAATTCAAACTTGAAATATGTGATAATCATGATGTTCAAGACCCAATGTTCACGTGCGGTGCAATCACTCCTTAGTAATCACTCCTTGAACTACGCCATATTTATGGCAGAAGGAAAACATGTACCAAGTTTGTGGGTCGAACTGCTTCAACATGTCTAACGTGATTTCATTGCCATCTGTCATTACCATGTATTGCAAGACACACTTTTCTCACACATTGAATCACTTATTTCTTAGTTGTGTTACCCTGAAGTTAGCCTTGGACATTGTTTCCATGCAACATTGTAAGTTTACGGAGATAACTATTTTTTCCATTTCTCAAGGGGCGAAATTGAAACTTGAAATAAAGCATTACCATCAAGTGCTAGACGCAATTTTCTCGCGCAGTGAACCACTTTTTTCGTAGTTATCTGCCCTTTAACTGAGCTATGGGCATGGCTGTCGCGACTGTGACAAGGCGTTGCGGGGCGAAGGAAGGGAGTATAAGTCACGTTTGAGACAAAACTTGAGTTTATATTACAAGAATTTTTTTTTTGAAAAAAGACATGTGGTATGTGTTGAAATGTATAATTACCGTAACAACAAAACGATCTGTCGATGTTTGAAATGACGTCAATATGCATATTATCGTTATAACAACGCCGAAAAACAAATATAGGCGATAGAGTTGTATTAACATCTCAATCATTATTATTATAGTATTTATGAAGCACCTATTATGATGTTTTTCTTAATAAACACATATTAAGAAAAGAGATAAATAAACGCCAGTGCATTTCGATATTAATTGCAATATGCACGTTTTCATACGTTTTTCTAATTGCATCGTTGTTTTTATTTGATGTAAAACGAACCACACACATTTTACTGATTTATGAGAGTCCTTAGATTGTTGTTCCATTCATGATTCAAAAGTTCGATCAAAACACAAAGACATAGATTTACTGACTGACTGCATTATAGGAATATTGAATGATCTATACCGCACGAGCGGGGACAACATAACATAATTATTAAGACAATTATTGTTATTACAAAAGTATTATCATTAAGCCGTTATGGATATTAAAGTATAGGTCTGAAAATCCACTTAATACCACTTATACCGTAATAGAACGGTTCAGAAAATAATGATCGAAAATCTCTTAATCGCCGCAGAATTACCGCACTAGTATTGTAACATGGCAGAATTGAAGACGTAATAGGGATTTTAAAAATGCTATTTAAAATAATTAACTTGTCTTTACGAAACAGTTATGCATTTACTATGCCTTCGTTTAAGTGCCTTATTTTGTTTCAAACGCCATGATTTACTGACGAAAGAAGCGATTATATTTCTGAGTTGAATAGCTATTTTAAAGATATTATCAAGTATTTTTGGAGACCAAATCAGAGGCGTAGCCACAGTATTCGGCGCCCGTGAACAATGTATAAATTGTGCGCACCCCCACTCCCCGTGAAACATTGGAGTACAGTATTCGGTGCCATTGAAAAATAAGAGCACATTAGTCGATACTCAATATGACATAATAACACTATCACCAAACAAGGCAAATTTTGACGACGAAGGACGGACAAAAGGCGATCACAAAAGCTCACCATCAGCACGTTGTGCTCAGGTGAGCTAAAACGACACCATAGGAAGATAATTTGGAGAAAATTAAATGTTTACGTCTACAACAACACCAAAAATGATAAATGTTTTAACGGTTAGTCTATATCAACAACCACTCAATTCGCCTATTCCAAAAAATCATCAGACTAGATTGATTTGTCTCGCCTTCAAATTTGTCAATGATAGCCTTGCTAGCAAAGTCTATTTTTTCACCTGTTTTCTTCTCTATACTGAGCAGTGCAAGATCACAGAGACGATCTTGTCCCATCGATGCCCTTAGATATGATAGAATGAGCTTCAGCTTGCTAATGAAACGCTCATAAATGGCTATTATTGCATAAACGCTATCTATAATGCCCTCTGGCGGGTGCAAATACTTGGCAAAAGGAGGGCTTGAACGGGAGGAATCGTGTATTTACAAGGCGATTCACGTGCCGCTGCCTATCCAAAGGTAAAGCCTCGTTATTTCTGATGATGACTGAGTGAGGCATATGTAAAACACACACCTTGAACTGTATGACGTCATATGAAATAAACGAATTATTTTGTCGATGTCGAACAAACAAGACATATTGTTTTCAATGTTTTTTTTTAATTTTTTTTGGTATGTGTGATTTGTTTATGCAAAAATAGCGAAAATGCGCGTTTTCTCGGACATGATCATTTGCGAACGCTCTCAAAATCCGTTCCTACCCTCATGCTGCGCACTCGGGCAGGAACGGATTTATCGAGCGCCCGCAGATGAGCATTCCCTTTGAAAACGTGTATTATCCCTATATTGATACTGCAATTGTTAAAAGAAATACATAATCACATTATGACACAATAAAGAAATAAGGTCCAAAGTTGTCGATGATAATGCATCACCTTTCATAATAAGTAATATTTTACAGTCCTGAATCTCGCTGAACAGTTCTTCGCATTAAATATCAGTGTCATACAAATTTGCTAAATCGAAGCAATTTTTGCGAAGCGTAATAAAATCCTCACTTTTAACAAGATTGTGAACACCCAGTCAAAATATATATTTATTGGCATCCCGTGCAACTTCTCCAGGAATCCACGTCCTTCTCCTGGTTCGTCGTTGAATTTCGATCCCCCATTCTTCTTTCTAGAATGTCGTTCCAGAAAAAGACTAACACGAGGAGATTGAATTCTTGAACATTCGCAAGCGAGTTTTCTACATCAGTTCTATTTGACTGATTCATATTTTCTGATAGTTTCTCGAGCAATTCCACTAGTTACTTTAATCTCTCAAAAATTGCTTTAACAGCTTCAAATCTCGCACTCCATCGGGTTTCAGATTCCCGCTTAACAGTGATCTTAATTAATAACATTCTTACACAAACTACCTTAGAACTGTATGTTTATTTATGTCTAGAATTTGTTAACTTCACACGAACAATACAATTCGGCAATGCTTTTCGGATCAATTGAGCCTAACTCACAACTATACTACTTACGCGTGGGTCCAAACGAATTTCTCACAATCGTCATAGAAAAACTAAGAAAAAGCATGTCTTTCTCTGGTATCGCTTAGTCTCTGAATTGATGCATCGCTGTTTCCAGAACGAGACCGCTGGTCAGCTCAGAACCGTTTTTCATTGTCTGGTCACCCGTTCGCTCTTTACTAGTAGACTGACGGCTGGCAATACACCTGTTAAGTCCAACACGAATATAATGAAACCTCTTCGGGCGCCTCTTCATGTTGGCGCCCCGGGCAAATGCCCCTCCTGCCCCTCCCTCGCTACGCCTCTAGACCAAATAGTGCATAATAACAACGCTTCTGCCAGTAACGCAATTACGTTACTTAAATAAATGACGATAGCGTTAATATCAGTATTCATACAAAAAAAGATAAAACTTAGTAACCAGAAATTAGTGGAAGAGCTGCGTTTTCTTAACGAAACGACAGTAGCCAGAGATAGACTGACACGATACTCGGTCTATCAGGTGGATCTGTTATTACTCAGAGGGTGTGCACGTTTATATCGTGGCAGACCCAAAATAATATCAGGTCCCAATAAATTAATAACAATACACGTACTTTACTCAAGACTGTTCCCCAGTTGGTCGGTTCAAATAAATGAACATTAAAGTCATGTCTACCAGGTCATTAGTCCGTCCGAATATGCAACACAAATGTGTCTGCATAGATATGTTATCGCGATGGTTTGCCTGCATGCCTTTAAAATGTTGTTTTTTCCCCAATTTATATTGGACAATCAAATACATTGGCTAAGTAAGTTAAATATAGTTAAATATCTTGGACTTGTTTAAAGTTAGACGGACATTTTCACGGATTAAAACATTGATGTATTTGTTTTCAGATATTCAGAAATACGAGAGCAGAATATAAAATTGGCGAAATATATACGGGCTTGGAGCATTACTAAAATGCATTTTGTGTGTAGATGAGTTATTATCATTTGACAATTAATTATATAAAAACATCACAAACGATGAACTTATTTAGATCGTGTCTGTTGTTTGCGTAAACATTTGCCGACATTAAACATTGCAATACTAATAGAGTAAACTTAGTTGTCGGTACGATCACGTGTTCTTTTTGCAGAGGGCGCCGGTTCGAGCCCCGTTTCTTTTCTTTTTTTAAATTATGTTCTTTTTTATTAAACTTGAGCTTTTAAGCTCTGATAGATCTATCAAAGGCGGCGAAGCGGGTGATCCTTATAGAGCTAACTGTGCCATGGGAGGAGAGGATCGAGAAGGCCTATGAGCTGAAGAAAGCCAAATACCAGGATCTGGCAGATGTTTGCAGAGATAGAGGCTGGAAGACATGGATCTTTCCGGTGGAAGTCGAATACAGAGGATTTCCATCACAGTCGGTGTGGAAGATGTTTGGAGCGCTGGGCGCCGAAGGAAGAGTCAGGAAGACTACAATCCACGCCATGGGCAAGACAGCTGAACGAGCATCCAGTTGGCTCTGGTTAAGACGCAGCGAACCATATTGGCAGCCATCGTAGACGAGGTAGTGATTGGCCATCACTACCTGCCCCGCCACCTCGAAGTGGTACCAAGCATAGGGGGGAGGGGGGCGAAACAATCAATGACAGGTGGAGCTTGGCTGACGACGTCTAAGTTCCGCAGGTTAAACTGTATCATCACATCATCAGTTTACTATAAAGTGAAATAACAAGTTTATATAGTGTTGATACATTTGATTTCACTGACACTAAATTTCGTGGATTTTCCGATTGGGTATACTCGTTTAATCTTAACTCGCAGATTTCTTTAATAACAAAAGTATACAAATGATCCTCGCTGTGTGAATACGGGGTTTAACTTATGTGCGTAAAGTGTCGTCCCAGATTAGCCTGTTCAGTCCACAGAGGCTACTCAGAGACGACACTTTCCGCTGTAATGGTATTTTTCGTTTAAAGGAAGTCTTATCTTAGCGAAAGTCCAGTTTAGACGAAAAAAATAGTCCCTAATTAACCTGTGCGGACTGCAAAGCCTTTTATGGGACGACACTTTACGTACACGCATACAGCCCCGTTTTCTCAGAGCGATGCTCCAATGCAAAACAATCTGAGAACATGTCTATAATGACATTCATATACACATGAGACTCGTTATGGTCGGTAATTGCGCGAAAAAACACGCACGCGTTATCAATGTGTATTTCGAAACTTCATTTGTTTATAAAATTAATATGATATAATTTTATTTACTCTGTATGGCCTAATGTGATGTATAATATATACATTCCACAGACGATGTTCTGAAAATGATGAACGAGGCAGTATCTGTAAAAGCATGTACCATTATGCTTAATGATCTGATGTGTATTAGTCGCGCTCTGGGAAAACCGGTCTTAATGCATGTACGTAAAGTATCAGTCCGCACAGACTTATCAGGGACGACACTTTCCGTCTAGGCTGGTATCTGTTTAGAAGAGACGTCCTTTAAACGCATAAATCCATAAAAGCGGGAAGTGTCGTCCCTGATTAGTCTATCCGGACTGCACAGGCTAATCTGGGACAATACTTTTCGCACATGCATTAAGCCCGGTTTTTCCCAGAGGCTTGCTCATATGTACATTCTTACCTGTTCAATATGCAAACGAAAGCGATATAGACTAAACGAGTGTATTTGACATGTTATATTAAGTTTTGCATTAGAAAGATATACAATGACATCTTAATACAAAATTATTTTCAGTATAGCGTATTGTCTCAATATAAATTTTATCCAATATTAAACACATGATTTATTTTCAAGCTATATGACTGATAAGACATTTCGCTCGTTTTCACGGCGGAGCGCGCCTGTGGAATGCTAATCAAACAAGTGCACATTGTACGCACAACTGCATAGGCTTTCATCTCACAATCGATTCGCTCAATGTTTGCTTTAGCTATTCGAGCATGCGTTATCATTTTAGAAGGAATTACCTTGTCCGTTATATGCACCTGAGCTTCGCTCTAGGAAAATAGGGTTAAATGCAAATGCGTAAAGTGTCGTCCGAGATAACCGTGTGTAGTCCGCACAGGCAAATAAGGAAAGGTACTTTCCGCTTTTATGGAATTTGGCGTTTAAAGGAAGTCTTTTTTAAACGAAAATCCAGTCTTGGTCAGAAATTGTCGTCCCTGATTAGCCTGTGCTCCACACAATTATACAAGAGTATAGTCATTCAGCAACTTAGAGTGCTTAACACGTACATTAATTTGAGATTTGACAGTTATTGTTTTTGAAAAACTTGTATGTCATTTCAAGAAGCTCAGTCTTACCGAATATGCTCATGGTACGGTTTATAGCCCCCGCTCTCGCTCGATCACTTACATGAACTTCTGACCATTTTTTATCTCCAAATCCTCTGGTCTATAAAGCCTGAAACGGATCTTTTATGACCAAGTGTTTGCATAACTCTTTGACACTTTAAAAAGTCTGAATGTTTACTCGAATTTCCAATTGATCCGCGGTTCTGCTGATGACATGTATTGTTAATATATTGTTCTATTGTTCGAGGTGTGACGGGGTTAAACCATAGCTATACATAATGGGAATTATAAGGACTCGTCAAAAATGGGGCAATATCTCAGCTCGATACAGGGCTATTAAACTTTTCAATAGATTTTATATTCACAAATAAAAGGTGCAATCATATATCGAACATAGTTATAAGTAGATAATAAGCCATATGACGCCTTACAAGCGAAGTCAATCTGAAATCCAATAATGAAATAGAAGGAGCAATTTTTTTCTGTCCCATGAAATGAAATTGGTCATGTACGGTGGTCATTTAGGGCCACTCGTGGTTTCGCATCGTCAGCCTATGGATTAAAACGGCGAGATCGCGAGAACACAACACGAAGGAGCAAAATCACGATCGTAATCTCGTGCTTTCGCATTTTATTTACGACTACGACTATTTCTGCGTTCTTGCCCTTGATATTCAAAGGCCAATAACAATATCACGATGCGAGATGGCGAGATTAGTATTCGAACGTGCGAGAGTATGATGCAAGATCGCAATATTAATAGTTTTTTTCTCGCATCGAGTTCTCGTATTTTCGCCCTTTGAAAATAGGATCGAGATTGCTAAAACACGATGAGAGGACACGATACTACGATGCGAGATTGCGATATTATTATCACTATCTCGTATCGTGATTTCGAGTTCTCGCATCGTGATCTCGTGTTATGGCATCTCGATTTCGCTGCTTCGTATCGTGTTCTCGCCCTCTTAATCCAGACCCCGACGATGCGAAACAACGAGTGGCCTAACAGAACACCGTAGTTATGACCCAAACAATCGGAGAAGATTGCCGAACTATATGAAGAAAACATACGTTGAATTTGCGTGCAATAAGCTACGGAAGATAAATATTACACGATTTTCATTTATGCTTATGTCGACCTATATATCAATCAATTATAATTGTAAATCACTGTATAATTTCTTTTCTTGGATATACCAGTCCGATTATCTAACTTACCGGGTTTCACCTGACAGTTTTCGTAAAATATGCAAAATACATGTATACTAGTAATTACAAGAAAGTTAAACATTTTAATTAGATGTGAGATATGTATCATTTTGCAGATGTATTTTATTTTAAAACTCACGCTTAAGCAGTCAGTATCATCAAACATTCTGTAAGAACGTGAAACTTTTAAAAGACATAATTGCAACATTTGCAAATGCATTCATTACTGACTCAGTTCATAAAATAAACCTTTGAAAATGGGCGAATCGTGTCATAATAAATCCATGTAATATTGATTTCATGCACAATCAATGCCAGCTCTGAGTATGACAATATTGGCGAATGCACATGCAAATTAATCTACCTCATTAACGGAAAAAACGGATACGCTTAAAATGTACAATGTTATAGATTAACTCTTCTAAGGCAGTCCACTAGATTATAATATTGTATACAATACATATACATTAATAAATATAAACTTATTCATTGAACTAAGTATGTTGCTCAAATATTTTATTGTCGATTCGTATAATAATGATCATGTTATATTTTACACTGTTGTTAAGGTGACTTATAGGCCTATTAGGCCGGATGTTCTTTTATGCATTGCATATATGTCTGTAAATACCCTGTACGTAAACACATGTCACTATAATAAAAGATTATCTTATCTTTTCTTATCTTATCTTATAAATATAATTGTTATTATTTGGAAATAAGTAATACCTGATGTTTCTTAATACTATTGCTCAAAAAGAAAATGACAAAATTAAGAGGTGCATTAAAATACATAGCACAGTGATATTTTGCCAATCTGCGAATATTCGAGTGACCCACGTTTAAAACAGTATAAAATTGTTTGTACCTAGGGATATGTCGAGTTCTGAATAAGGTCTATTTTAATATCTGAACACCAGAAAAATACTTTTACTGTACATATTTGTGTAAGTACATAATACTCGTATATACATAGTAGTTAAATATTTCTTAAAATTGTTCAATGAAAAATCGTCTAGCTGTATTTGAAGCAATATTATTCGCAAACAATTTAAAGAAGCATGTGATAACACTCACTCCAAGTCATGAACATCAAACGTTCGGAAACTTTTGCAAGAATCAGGTTTTAATGACGTTTGGTTATATCCAGAATCTGTTAATGTAAACAGCTTTATTATAATGTTTCGCAATATAACAAGATTTGTTTATTTCAAAATGGCGAACTGATGTAAATAACTCTTCATCACTATATTTTTACAAGGAATTGAAACCCATTTTTAAAAGATACATTTAATTAGAAAAACATGAAAATTCGAAATTTAAAAACATAATAGCAAAATTGAGATTTTCTTCTCATGTTCTATTTATAGAAACAGGTAGGCACCAAAACATTCCAAGAAATGAAAGAACATGTACATTTTGTACACTTAATGAAATTGAAGACGAGTACCATTTTGTTCTAATATGTCCTTTATATGATAATACATTATTAGAAATACATTTATACCTGATTTTGACAGAAGAAGACCAAGTATGTTTATATGTTTAAATTGTTACTTGTTAAATGAGACTAGAAAATCTGTATTGATACGTCTAGCTAATTTTTGTATTAAAGCATTTATACTTAGAGCCAAAAATTTATAGTCTTAAGAGAGAATAGTTTATTTTCGAAGAATTGATATTTTGTATATAATTTGTTCATACCATTTTAATATAAAAGAAAGAAAAGAAACAGACTGTTCAAGGCATAGGAAAAAATATGTTCCAATATATTTTATATGAAATTAAAAAATACAGTACTTTCTTACAGAATGGAACAGATCCTAAAAAGGCCCGGAAGCACAGGGACTCCGTGGTTTCCGAGCTGATTGATGTGCTGCCCCTAAAAGGGTCAGGAACCTTCCAGAAGTTTTGCGAGGTCCTCTACATGAATGGTCATTCCTTCATAGCAGATTGCCTACGTGATGAAGGTACGGAAAAACAATACAGTTACATTGTGCTTTGTCGCGCCTTAGAAAATTGCAATTCTGTAAATATTCTGGTTTAATATCATACCGTTAAGAAATTGGAATAATTTTTTTTTAATGCGCTGTTTTCGACATACAAATGCGACGCAAGCATGCCAACGTAAAAAGTATGTCGAATTCTTTACATTTTCATGTTGAATGAATACAATAATTACTTTTTAATGTCATATTTTATAGTAAAAAAAGGTCCCTTTACATTCATTCCCCTTTCAGGTAAAGGAATCCGCCCTAAAGGGTGTTTGGAGCAAGGAAGCAGTAGCGAGGGAGAAAGACAAAGCAATAGAAGCCAAACAAAGGCAACTGGAAGATGCGTTCGACTACGAAGAAAAGGAAAAGGCGTTGAAAGCGCAGATTGCAGCGTTGGAGAAACAGTTGGCGGAGACGAAAGGAGAAGTTATGGATTTAAAGTCTCAGCTCCGTTCTATGGGTGTACAATTGCGGGAAACTGAGGACAAGTTCAAGGCTGACTTTGGTGTTCAGATAAGGTATAACAATGCGAATGAAAACGCGATGAGGAAACTTGAAGATAAGGATAAAACGTGTGAACTGGCATTAGAACATGTGGAGAAGGGTATACACAAAACCATGTACATCCCTGAACGTAATTCGGAGAGAGACCAAATGGCAATTATGGAGCTCCGTTTTGCGTTTCTAGGTCAGGATTTTGATAAACTTTTAGAGAAGCATAAATTATTGTTGGAAGTAGAAAAGCAAAATGAGCAGCTTCTGCACGAAAAGAATTATATTCTGAGTCATCTTGGTCACCATTCATCGGAGAACAAGCCGAGTCTGTTGAACGCCTACCAGGAATTCGCCGTGAGGACGGACGAGGACATGATCCAATTGAAGCAGAAGATATAGCAGCATAGTAACGTCATCGAGGGCCAGCAAGAAAAGATCCAGAACCTGCACAAAGAGGTAGAAACGCACACTGAACAGAAGAAACTAAAACAGGCCGGAACAGTCTGGCAGAACGCGCTGTTGACCGTTATGCGGAAGCAACTGAATGACGTCAAGCATGACAACAGAATGAAGGAAACGCGGATCCATCTTTTCGAGACCGAAATAGGGAAACTGAAAGCGAGGATTGCAGAGTTAGAGGCGGCAAATCCACAAGAAAACCGTGCACGACATCACAATCATGCTCACAAAGAGCGTCTTACACCGGAAATGATGATGGCGCGAATGGAGGACGCTGATAGCGACATTATGACGTCCAGACCGGAAAAGAGCAGTCGGAACTCGTTACTTCCGCCTATATATCCAAGCTCGGAGACAAAGACGCCCCTGGGTACCGAACGTCTAACCGTCACAAGCAGAAGCCGGTAATAAACCAACGAAGTATGTTGGACCGGCCGAAGTCGCAGTACCGGAAGGACTGATAACTCACCAGCTACGGTTGGAGATGCCCCAAGGAAAGCTCAATCATGGTTCGCATGCGCTTGGGGACCTTAAGCTAAAGAGTGGCGGGAAGCCAAACAAATATGCTCATATACGGTCATGAAAACATGCCCCTGTTTAAATATTCTGACAAGGTGAACACAGAAACTGTCTGTTCGGATCTGTGATATAAATACATGTTAGCATTACGTGGATATTTGAATTTGCATCTAATGTTCATATGTGTTATTTTTTCGAGGTTCGCCAGTATCCTTTTTTCTTAGAGTGCTTATAGTGTTTCACTTAACAAAGTTCATAAATGACACTGTGAGATGAACATGTATGCAATTACCGGGGATATTTTAAGTTAAAAAATATTGCGTTTCAAGTGCACTATATTTTGTGATAAACCGTCCATGCACACTGTTTTTCTTGTGATAATTTTCTAGCTCAAGCATGAATAAAGGAAGCCGTTAGCAACACAAATTATTACTCTAGTGTAAAAGAAAAATCGCAAATTATTACGTTTAACGAAATTAGTTTTATTATTTCCTAAAAACATTTGAAGTACAGAACTAATGTTCACAATACATATTGAGTATTATTTAAACATGAATTATCCACTCGACTGAATTCTGTGTCTTAAATTGTATTTTTTGTATCATGCCTTACATATACGCTTTGCATCCTGTTGTCATTTTGAGTGGTAAAATGATTCTTTAATGCAAAAAATTGTCTGTATTGAACGATAGAGTTGAACATATGGACTGACGGAACTTTACCTACGATACATGTTGGATTATGTATACGAAAATAAAGTGATATGGCATCTTCATACTAATGATCTAGTTCGTTTAAAAATAATATCATTGGAATACACATTATTGTGTATACAATGCACGGTGTTAAATTATAATTGTTCAAACGTTAAGTGTTAACATTGTTTCGTTTATTCAGCGTGTACACTCCTTTTGCCTGTGATATAATAAACTGTGATTTTATAATAAAAACACGCTAGATTAAAGGTGTTTAATGGTTATTCCTTCCTATTTTTTAATATCACAATTTATATTTATTAAAAATTTGGGTCCGAGTTACTTGTCCTTTCAGTGTGCATCTTTATTTTAGATTTCACTTTTATCTGAATCATATAGATTTGCCACTTTAGCTGAATCATCAAGTTTTGACACTTTAGCTGAATCATCAAGATTTGCCACTTTATCTGAATCATCACGATTTGACACTTTAGCTGAATCATCAAAATTTGACACTTTATCTGAAACATCAAGATGAGACACTTTAGCTGAATCATCAAGATTTGTCACATTATCTGAATTATGAAGATTTGACACTTTATCTGAATAATCAAGATTTGTCACTTTATCTGAATCATCAAGATTTGTCACTTTATCTGAATCATCAAGCTTTGTCACTTTATCTGAATCATCAAGATTTGTCACTTTATCTGTATCATTAAGATTTGACACTTTATCTGAATAATCAAGATTTGTCACTTTATCTGTATCATTAAGATTTGACACTTTATCTTAATCATCAAGATTTAACACTTTATCTGAATCATCAAGATTTGACATTTTATCTGAATCATCAAGATTTCGAAAATATTGGATACGTTTTTTAATGAAAGATATTTATATTTTCTCAGGCCAAGACTTTGAATAACGTTTTGACTCTTTTACAAATTCGAATGTTTACTCGAATGTCCCACTAATCGGCGATCTTGCTTATAACATTAAATGTATATATTTATATTTTCTATTTTTTAATGAGTGACGGGGTTGAGCCATAACTATACGTATTTGTGTGATAAGAAATTGTTATAATGTGACAATATATTGGTTCGTTACAGGTCTACTTAATTGTTCGATGCGTTTTTTAATGAGAAATGAAAGGCTGAGTCAAATATCGAACACAGGTTATAAAAGGTAATAGGCAATGTGACGCCTTGTATGCGAAGTCAATCCGAAATCCAATAATGAAGCGTAAGTTCCAGCGAATTATTCTGCCCCATTTAAGAAAATTGGTAATGACCAAATATAATCGAATAAGTTTGCCGGATTAAATAAATAAAATTTAGTTAAGAAATCATTACTACACTTAGACAAGAACACCGTAGAAACAATATGATGCCGTGTTTGTGATAGTGTCGTAGATTACAATCACTTAAAAGTGTTTACATCACCTGCGCTTTAAAATGCAATAAACACTTGGTTAAAGACCGAATTTTACCTCAAGATGTCACTTATTGTTACTCGCGCTGAGGCTCGACACATAACTCACCTATTTCGGTGAAAGACAATGCTACAATCTTTGCTTGCCGCATTGGGCCTATTCATGCATTTGCGTACGCATACGTTATTGACTGTTCATTAAATAAAATCAAACCCTGAAAATGGGACAATGCAGCCTGGTAAAATGGCACAATGCAGCCTGGTAAAATGGCACAATGCTGCCTGGTAAAATGACACAATGCAGCCTGGTAAAATGGCACAATGCAGCCTGGTAAAATGGCACAATGCAGCCTGGTAAAATGGCACAATGCTGCCTGGTAAAATTGATTCCATGCACAATAAGTCCGCAAAGGCTAATCCGGGACGACACTTTCCGCCTAAACTGGATTTTCGCTCAGAAGAGACATCATTTAAACGAAAAATTCCAAAAAAGCGGAAATTGTCGTCCCTGATTAGCCTGTGCGGACTGCACAGGCTAATCGGGGATGACAATTTACGCACAAGCATTTTGCCCAGTTTTCTCAGAACACGACACATATCGTCGAATACATATGTACATTGATCTACCTTATTAACGGAATATGCTTTGTTCATAATGGCGAAGGCGGAATATTCACAAAACACATCGAAAGCAGTGCTCAAAATAAAAATTAACGTATATTATCAGAACAGAAGAGAACATAATAGTTTATTTCCACTTAAGCTAAAAAATATCATCGTCATAAACATACATTATCGTAACAACAACAATCGACAACAAATTGAAGGTATTGGATTGTGAGTGTGGTTAATAATGATATACTGACTTTGAATAATATCTTATGATATCTTTAATGGTTCCGATGAACACAATAAAGAAAAAATACATTAGTTATATTAAATAATTCTTTTAAAAATGACGTGCATCGTTTCATAGTCTTCTTATTACATCTGTTATCAGACGTAAATGAACAACTGACATTAAAGTGATGTATGAGAGGTTTTAAGATTGCGGTTCCATTCATGACTTGAAGCACTTTCAAACCATGACGTTATTGCTTTACTGACTTTCATCATACGAGCAATACTTGAATAATGTATTTGTACCGTTGAAATGGACATACATACATAGCTCTGCGAATCCAATTTCGAATAATGAGGTATTAGAACGATTCGGAAAATATGGATTGTTTAAAAGCTCGTTATTACCGCTGAATAATCGCACTATTATTATAAGATTTTTGCAGACTTCGAGAGATTAAAAGTGTTTATGAAAATAATGAACTTGTTTGCACGAACCAGTTGTGTAATTATAATGCTTGCATTTTAGTCCCTAAATTGGTATTTAAAGTTATGGAGTGGACTAGTTATTTAAAATAATTTATGATTTGCATGCAATATCGTACAAAATAACAATGCCGTGTCCATTAACTCAATTATATAAAACCTCATTCACGCAGGAGCGGCCGCGGCGATTGCGTGGCGTTATTACGGCGTCAAAAGAATTATTCATAACCCCGAGGTACGCGCTGTGCAGTCGACACCAACGATGTGACAACGCTTATGGGCGCCGAGCCATATCGTAGAACGCCAGGTCGCGGCGATCATTTTGAACATGTTTATGAACATCATGTTTTGAACAAGATATCATCACAGTTCGGCGTTTGCAGGGGGCGCTGGAGAGAGCGCTGTTTCATCCCCATAGAGTCTATAAGACTCCACAGCGATGCTCAAAAGCAACACGATCTGGAAACATATCCCTTCAAGAGCAAATGGCAAGAGTAATTCTCACAACAATTTTATGTTTACTTTCGATTTAAAAGCGTGTAAAATATTGGCTGACATAATAAATTTTTTAATTTCCTTTCAAACTACCACTCTCAATTAATATCTCATGGATACTATCAATAGGTTTTAACCTTCTGATATGTTTATAAATTCCTAATATGGGCGGTATGAGCGCGAAAAACACTCAAGCATTATCGATATTTTTTCCACAGTGTATTAGTTGTGTTTATCGATTTTAAGTTTTTTTCTTCATTTTAGTTTCACAAAATACACTTGATAAGAGGTTAAGACAAACTAATCCAGAATAAATGTATTACAAGAAACGATGTTTACGTATAATGGTAAGCATACACAAATAGTCCCCAGACTTTAAATTTACATATTTACAAATATCTATATACTATCTAAAAAAGGTATCTATAGAACTAAATATATTATGAAAAATATGTATTGCAAATACGTGTACACTTTCATATACTATTTGTATAAACAGTTTGATTGAATTTCATCCATTAGAGTAAATATTGCGTTTATTGTAAACGTTTAAATGGCTTTCAATAGCCAGGTGGGATTGTCGTTTAAGGCATACACAACTATATATAATACAGTTTTATCTACTGCACGTGGTATATCGAATTTAAACTTCATGCACGATGATTAATCCAATGTAAACATAACACAATGCGACATTAATCTCTTTAAAACGATTGATCCCTAATTCTCTAAGTGCAATATAACAAAACAGACCGAAGTCTGTTTTTTGTGTATTTTTCACGGTTATACGGCGTTGAACTGCAATATAGTTTATTGGCATCGTGTTTTTTTAGGTCAGAGGTTTTCAAATTAAGCTTTTTATGTTTATGAGAACATGAGACGTAAATGTTCAACTTCTCGTTGTAAATGGACCTCTTCACGGATGAAAGTGTATGATTGTTTGGTCACAGAGTGAAATGAAAACAAACGTATATGTGTAAAATAAATCTATTTAAAGAAGTACTAGTTTTTGTAAACATCGCGTTCGTAAAGATATACTCATTACAATACATTCGATTGTAAAACGTTATATGCAATGCCAGAATCAATTTGAATAATATGAAACTAACAATTATCATTCCATTGAAATGTACTAAATATATGACTGATTATACATTAAGCACGTTAAAAGGACGTAACGTTCACATTGAAACTGGAATGCTAATCAAACAAATGCAAATTTTACGCAAAACTACTATTAAGGTTTTCATCTTGTAATCGCTTTGCACAATGTTTGCTATAGCTATTCGAGTATGCGTTATCATTTAAGAAGGAATAACCTTGTCCGTGATATGCATTTGAATTGCGCTCTGGGAAAACGGGATTTAATGCATGTGCGTTAAGTGTCGTCTCATATTAGCCTGCGCAGTCCGCCAGTCATAATTAAATGCCAGTATGAAAACGTATAATTATGTATCAATATTGATAATATGCATAATCATACATTACTATCATACATTCCTAAAATGTGTTATCAAGATTACTCAATTCTCAAGTTTTAACAAAATAAAATACATTAATGGTGGCACATTCAAAATGTAATCAAAGATCACCGACCGCTCTCGCTCGATCAATCATCTGAACTACTGACCATTTGTTAACCCCCTCCCCCCCCAAATCTTCCGATCTATAAAGCCTTCATAGGAGCTTTTATGATCAAGTATTTACACAACTCTTTGACTCTTTTTACAAATTTGAATGTTTGCTCGAATTTCCAATTAATCCGCGGTTTTGCTGATGACATGTATCGTTAATATATAATTTTCTATTGTTTATGGTGTGACGGGGTTCAACCATAGCTATACATAAGGGCATTATTAGGACTTGCCATAATGGGGCATATCTCTGTTCGATACAGGACTATTAAAATGTGCAATATATTTTATAATGACAAATAAAAGGCGAAGTCATATATCGAACAAAGTTATAAGTAGATAACAGGCCATATGACGCCTTACAAGCGAAGTCAATCTGAAATCCAATAATGAAAAAGAAGCGTTATTACGAGCAATTTATTACGCCCCATTAAATGAAGTTGGTCATGTTCTATGGTCATTTAGGGCCACTCGTTGTTTCGCATCGTCGGCCTACTGAAGGACGAGATTGCGAGAACACGATACGAAGGAGCGAAATCACGATCGTAATCTCGTGCTTTCGCATTGTATTTCTGCGTTCATGCCCTTGATATTCAAAGGACCATAACAATATCACACTGCAAGATTGCGAGATTAGTATTCGAGTGTGCGAGGATATGATGCGATATTGCGAGATTAGAAAATAGGGGCGAGATTGCGAAAACACGATGCGAGGACACGATATTATGATGCGATATTGCGATATTACTGTCGTGTTATCGCTCCGTGATTTCCCTCCTTCGCATCGTGTTCTCGCGTTCTCGCCCCTGTTTTCGAGAGACTGACGATGCGAAACAACTAGTGGCCTAACGGAACACCGTAGTTATGACGAAATAAAACCGGAGACGATTCCTGGACTATATAAAAAAAAAAATACGTTGTTACTTCGTGCTTAGAGCTACGAAGTATACATGTTGCACGAATGCTTGCATTTATTAGATGCGTATGGTGACCTATGAATCAAGTAAACATGTAATAGTAAATCGTTGTATTTTTTTCTTGACCATGCAAGTCTGATTCTCTAACTTAACAGATTTCTCTCTACAATTTCAAAGACTTTGCAAAATTCATTACCAAGAAATTTTAAAGCTCGGGCTTACGCATTCAATATCATTTAACATTCAGCAAAATGTGAAACATTTCAAAAACATTACTGCAACACTATGGCAAAAACAGCTTGGAAACAATATAATGCAAGGTTTGTGTGTATAAATATATATATATATATATTTATTTATTTATTTATTCACTCCACGTTAAAATGAAATAAAAATCTTGGTAATAAACCATATTTAACCTCAACAAATCAAAGTTTTTAAACTCACTATGCGGCCGCTTAGATAACTGTTATATTTCGGTAAAAGCATGCTGCCACTTTTCCTTACCAAACTTGTCCATCACGTGCATTTGCGCTTGCATGCATTATTGACTAATTTCATAACATACAATCAAACCCTGGAAATGCGCAAATCATGTCATAATGAAACCAGGTAAAATTGATTTCACGCACAATAAATACCAGCTTTGAGGACGACAATATCGGCGAATTCACATGCAAATTAATCTAGATCATTAACTGATTAACGGATACGATTAAAAAGTACTTCGTGATGAAATAACTGTACCTGCTTCTAGCGAATGGAAAGTCTGATAATTCCTTACAGTTTGCAAATAATTATGCTGCAAGTTAGTTTACGGTATATCCAATGGACTAAAAAATAGATCTACCTTTTATTATACATACGTCGATTGTATAACAAGTGGTATAACACGTTAATATTGCATTGTACTTTTTAAAGCATAAACTAACATTTTGAATTTGGTTAACAAGAAAATATATTACGATTAAACTATTATTAAATAAGGAGCTGGCTTCTAATGTGGTTGCGTAGTTTTAGAATAATGTATGCAATACGTATACATTTCTAACAGTTATTATACGGAGTGCAATGAAAACTGTTGTTCTCTTTTTTGTACAGATTTAAAAAAAATGGAGTACGATTGTAATTCAAAATTAAGCGATCTTTTGCAAATTTGCGAATATTCATGTGACACACGTTGAAAACAGTTAAAAGGTTTTTTAACTAGTTTTAAGTCTAGTTCTAAAAGTCTATTTCATATAACATATGTACGACAGATTAAACCCGTAACTTTACACATAAGCGGTATAACGCAATACTAGTATAAACATATCATTTTCATATAAAAAGTGGGTGAAGAAACAGACTGAAAAAGTGAGTTCCTATATAATTTATAGTAAATTAAAAAAAAAACATATAATACTTTCTTACAGAATGGAACAGATCCTAAAAAGGACCGGATGCACCGGGACTCAGTGATTTTCAAGCTGATTTAGGTGCTGCCCCTTAAGGGGTCAGGAACCTTCCAAAAGTTCTGCGAGGTCCTTTACACGAATGGTCATTCTTTTATAGCGGATTTCTTACGAGATGAAGATGCGGGAAAACCAAACAGTTATTATGTTCTGTGTTGTGCCGCAAAAGATTGAAATATTATATTCTAGTGTATATTACACCGTAAAGAAATTGAACTGAATTGATATTTTCCCTATTAATGTAAGCTTAAAGTGATGTTTATTTTTTATGCAAGATGCAATATTAAAGGCGGAAGCTACAATAGGTGTGAAATTAATTAATCCACTTTCCGAATGTTTTAGAAACCTCCAGCGGTGAAGTTATTGACATCAAGGATATCTTTCGACGTATACCTGCGCTGGACATATATCTGAAAGATCCTGAACGGAAACTGTTGGAAGCGTTCGTAAATGAAAAGGTAAATTGAATATGCAACAAATTGTAAAATGCACAGGGAGCTAAAAGCGATACGGTTTTTATAAGTCACCTTTTTTTCCTTTTTAAATTACAAATCACTACCTGGTAAATATGCGAAATCAAAAATCAGACTCTATACATATTTAATATTGATATTAGCATTTACATTTCGAAAGTGCAGCAAACAAGCAACGGCGGTGGTTTTAAAACTGAATTTTGTGTTTCTATATCTTACCCTTAAAGAACCGTATACTAAGTTTGCTTAGTTGGTGCTGAATGAATCGTGTCAACGACAGGAAATATTAGGATGCACATAAGCGTTTTTAAAAGGGCTCGAAATTGTGCGATTTTAAATAAATTCCCTATTTTTGACCTAAACTGCTTCTCAAGCATGCCAACGTGAAAATAACATCGAATTCTTAACGTTTTTATGTTGAATGAATACACTTATTTATTTTAAAGAATGTCATATTTTATTGTCAACACGTCCTTTAACATCTCTTGTCCTTTCAGGTAAAGGAATCCGCCCGGAAGGGAGTTTGGAGCTAAGAAGCGGTAGCATGGGAGAAAGACAAAGCAAAAGAAGCCAAACAAAGGCAGCTGGAAGATGCATTCGACTACGAAGAAAATGAAAAAGCGTTGAAAGGACAGATTGCAGCGTTAGACAAACAGAGGGCGGAGACGAAAGAAGAAGTTAAGGATTCAAAGTCTCAGCTCCGTTCTATGGGTGTACAATTGCGGGAAACTGAGGACAAGTTCAAGGCTGACTTTGGTGTGCTGATAAGGTATAACAATGCGAATGAAAACTCGATGAGGAAACTGGAAGATAAGTATAAAACCTGTGAACTAGCAAAAGAACATGTGGAGAAGGGTATACACAAAACCCTGTACATCCCTGAACGTTATTTGGAGAGAGACCAAATGGCAATAATGGAGTTGCGTTTTGCGTTTCTAGGTCAGGATTTGATAAACTTTTAGAGAAGTATAACTTATTATTGGAAGTGGAAAAGCAAAATGAGCAGCTTCTGCATGAAAAGAATTATATTATGAGTCATCTTGGTCATCATTCCTCGGAGAACAAACCGAGTCTGTTGAACGCCTACCAGGAGTTCGCCGTGAGGACGGACGAGGACATGACCCAGTTGAAGCATAAGATAGAGCAGCATAGTAACGTCATCGAGGGCCAGCAAGAAAAGATTCAGACCATGCACAAAGAGGTGGAAACACTGAACAGAAGAAACTGAAACAGGCCGGGACGGTCTGGCAGAACGCGCTGTTGACCGTCATGCGGAAGCAACTGAATGACGTCAAGCATGACAACAGAATGAAAGAAACTCGGATCCATCTTTTCGAGACCGAAATAGGGAAGCTGAAAGCAAAGATTGCAGAGTTGGAGGCGTCAAATCAACAAGACAACCGTGCGCGACACCACAAGCATGCGCACAAAGAGCGTCGTACACCGGAAATTATGATTGCGCGAATGGAGGACGCTGATAGCGACATTATTACGTCCAGACCGGACAAGAGCAGTCGGAACTCGTTACTCCCGCCTATATATCCAAGCCCGGAAACAAAGACGCCCCCTGTGTACCGATCGTCTAACCGTCACAAGCAGAAGTCGGTTACTAACCAACGAAGTATGTGAGACCGGCCGAATGTCGCAGTACCGGAAGGACTGATAACTCACCAGCTACGGTTGGAGATGCCCCAAGGAAAGCTTAATCACGGTGCGCATGCGCTTGGGGACCCAAAGCTGAAGAGTGGTGGCGGTAAACCAAACAAATATGTTCAAATACGGTCATGAGTAAATGCCTGTGTTTAAATATTCTATCAAGGTGAACATAGAAATTAACGTTTCTGATCTGTGATGTTAATACAACATGAACATGTAAGCATTACGTGGATGCTTGAATTTGCATCTACTATTGATCTGTGTTTTTTTCTTGGAGGTACGTCAGTTTCCTCTTATACTGGAAGTGCTTCTAGTGTTACACTCTTTTTTTTTCATTTATTTTACCATGTTTGACATTTACATAAACATCATTTTCATATGCATACATTAAACATTGGTAATATAACATACACAATATATGAATAAAAACATCACTTTTGACAGAAATATGTCAATACATAATAAAACACTTATCGATACTGTAATTGTTAGTAATTCGTGGTTGACGTTTTAAACATAAACAAGTTCCAATTGTTGAGAGAATATAAACGCAAATATGTTCTACAAAAGAATATCTTTAATAATAAGTTCTTTTGGTTGAAGAATATTGTATGTAGTGGATCCATTTTTTATTATTTGTTTCATATTTGTTTTAAGTAAGGGCAATTTCTGCTTCTGTCTGTATTTTTATCTTAAGATAATTAAGAAAAATATTTGAAATTTGAAATGGATTTTTTTTTAATTTTCATGTTCAATATAAATGTTTTCATTAAAATTAGTTTAAAATTCAGAACATGATTGTATACTTTTTTGTCAATAAAGCTAAGAAAGGCCATTTCTTTGCTTAATTTTATTTCAATGTTCACGTCTTTCAGAAAGTGTTGCAGTTTGGTCCATAATTCTTTAATGCAATTGCATTCCTTAAATAGATGGTCAATTGTTTAAATGTTTGATTGGCAAAACTCGCACACTTAACAAAGTTCATACATGACACATTGTAATGGACTTGATTTCAATTAGGTTTCGTTACATTATGGCGTTTCAAGCGCATTGTGTGAAACATCGTCTATGTACGCTGCTTGTCTTGTGATAATGAACTAGCTCAAGCATGAATAAATGGAGCCGTTAGCAGCACAAATAATTATTGTACGTGTAGAAGAAAAGTTACAAAATTAGTACGCTTTACCAAGCATATTTTGTTATTTGCAACCAACACTTTAACTCTGTAAGCTGTGATGTACATGTTTCTTATTCTTTAATAAAAGGAAACACAAATACTGGGCAATTATGTCAAGGTTTGGAATTCACACTACAATTTACCTTAAGTATAATTTTCACATATATTATCCACTTGACTGAATAATATGACTTAAATCTTATTTTTTAATCATGCCTTACAAATATTCATTATATTTCATTATGCTGTCATTTAAAGTGTAAATATGTTTCTTAAAAGGCGAAAACTATGATGGTATGGAATGATAGAGTTAAAAATTTGGAATGACACAAATTTACTTACGATGCACGGTGGATTCTGCATACAAAAAATAAAGTGAAATACCATCTTCATAAAAATATTGTTATTCATTTTAAAAATAAAGGCATTCAAAGTATCATTATTTTGAATACAGCACACGGTTATTTGATATTTTTCGTTGCGTTTACTTAACGTGTACTCTCCTATTATCTGTGATAAAACGAAACTGTGATTGTTATAATAAAACTAATTTTGGGGATTGCATTGTGTTTAAGTGTAAATTAGTATATGGTTACGTTGAATCATATTTTATAATATCTGTTGGTTGCTTGGTTCCGATAAACACAATAAAGAAAATAGAGATTAATTAATGCTTTTTTTAAAAATGACGTGCATCCTTTCACGTGTTCTTCTAATTACATCTTTTATCCGACGTAAAACGAACAACAGACATTTGAGTGATGTATGGGAGGTTTAAAGTATGGTGTTCCATTCATGATTTTATAGCACTTTCAAAAAATGACGTTATTGTTTTGCTGACTTTCATCATTAATAAAAGAATAATAGAATAATGGATGATCCACCACAGGATTGTGAACTATTTAGAAAGTGCTGTAATTATACCGCTGTAATGGACATTAATACATAGCTATACAAATCCAATTTCAACTAATGAGGTATTAGAATGGTTCAGGAAATACAGATTGTTTAAAACCTCTTAATCACCGCTAAATTACAGCACTATTATTGGAAGATTTAAGACTCGATTACGTAAGAGGGATTAAAGGTGCTTATGAGAATAATTACCTTGTCTTAACGAAACGGTTTTGAATTAATCATGCTTGCATTTGAGCACCTTAATTGGTATTTAAAGTTATGAGGAGTATTGACCAACTAAGCGAGTTTATTGATGAGTGTACTGGTTATCCATGCAAAATCGTTCATGATTACAACGCCGTTTCCATTAACTCAATTAAATAAAACCTCATTTACGCAGGGGCTGTCGCGGCGATTGCGCCGCGCTCTCATGGAGTAAAAGAATAATTCATAACTCCGACCTACGCGCTGTGGAGTCTACACCAACGCCGTGGCAACGCTTAGGGGCGCCTTGCCATCGCCTAGAACGCCGGGTCGCGGACATCATTCTGAACATGTTTAAAGACATCATCGCAGTTCGGCGTTTGCGAGGAGTAATGGGGAGAGCGCCCCCGGGATCGCCGTAGGGTCTTATAGAACGTCGTGAGCGCGCCGTGTCCGGGCCACTTTCTACGAACCATACGTTAATTCATCATAAATTGTATACGTATACATTGGGGCAGAACCTAAACCGAAAGGCGTCCTTATAAATTGACATTGTTAAAGATGTGATGCTTACAATGCCGTCCGTAAGAGCGTGAAAAGTGAAATACCGGGGTTTGTCATAAATAAAGTTTCGAATTCATGTTATATATATATGTGTCGCGTTCTGAGAAAACTGGGCATAATGCTTGTGCGTAAATTGTCATCCCAGATTAGCCTGTGCAGTCCGCACAGGCTAATCAGCGACGACAATATCCGCTTTTATGGTATTTTTCGTTAAAATGATGTCTCTTCTTAGCGAAATCCAGTTGAGGCGGAAAGTGTCGTCCCTGATTAGCCTGTGCGGACTGCACAGGCTAATCTGGGATGACTCTTTACGCACATGCATTTTGCCCAGTTTTCTCAGAACACGACACATATAAGTGACAAGATTTTGATGTTGCTTTTCATATTTAAAAGTTAAAGAATGTACACAAGTCAACGATGGATGAATCATTATAAACAACATTATAATAGTAATACAATTAAAGTGTGATTTACTGTTTCGCATATTAACTTATAATATGATCGGTATTTGAGCGTGTACTTCACTTGTAAAATATGTTTTAACCACCCAAGCTGTATCATAATTTTGAATATTTTACCAGTTTCTTTGTTCAGTTTTATTGTAATTTTTTCGCAAAACACATTTAATAACAGGTTAACTATAAATTGCTTAATGAAATAATTTTTTTTCGAACATGTTTTATTTTATTTTGCAATTAGATGGGTGTCTTGCAATTGAATAATATACTTTCATGTATAAACATTTTAAGTGTGTACTCGACCGAACAATTTTAATAATAATTACCTAATTAAAAGCCATACATTGTAATGGAAGAAAATATTATGAATGTTTTATTGAACATAAAAAGTAAATTTTAACGCGGTTTGTCGCCCGACGAACGTCTTTTGGATCGATTTAAAACTTAACTGCAATATGAGTAATCCAATATAAATATAACACAATGCAGCATCGATCTCTTTGGGACGATTTATTCCCAAGCCTCTGAAGTACAAATACTGGCCGCGTCAGGCGAAAATGGGCGAAATGCAATATGCGGAAGTCTGGTCAGGCGCTACATTGTCCGCTAATGAAACCACGATAACTTGCAGGCCTTTATGAATGGGCTAGTTAGTGTAAGATGAAATAAGCGAGAACGAGCAAAATGACAACATAATCCCATAATCCGATACGGTGAAAGAGAATGAATAAACAAAATAAATATTGATTAAGGTAACATTAAGTAACTACATTATTTCTGAAGGAATGTATTGATTTAAGATGTATTGTTCGTGGATACTTGCTTGTATGAGTAGCGTTCTGGGAAAACTGGAAAAAAATGCATGTGCGTAAATTGCCATCCCAGATTAGCCTATCAGTCCGCACAGGCTAATCCGGGACGACACTTTACGCAAATGCATTAAGCTCAGTTTTCCGAGAACGAGGCTAAATTATCTTAACTACAGACCATTTGTTATCCAAATACTCCGATCTATAAACCCTAAATTTTATGGGCTTTTGTGACCGATTGTTTACTTAACATTTTGACACTTGGACGTTTAATAGTTTACAGACAGTTTTACTGATTATTTTTTAATACGTATTTTCTATATTACAGGGTGTGACGTTCTTGAACCCTATCTATACAGATGGGTATGATAAGAACTTTTCATACTGATCATTAACCCGGATCGATACAGGGATATTTAAAAGTTTCAACGGAACTTTAAAAGGACATACATAGGACGAGGCAATATATCGAGCGAAGTTATTAGTAAAACCACTCGCAATATGACGCCAAACACATCAAGGCAATCCAAAATCCAATAATATAATAGAAGTGTTCTTACTAGCTAACATTTTACCCCAAACAATCCCCCATAAGAAAATTGGTAACGGCCAAATAACTAAAGATATGTGATGGATTAGAAGTAAAATTTACGTTTATTGTTTCGTTTAATTAATGTGTCGCGTTCTGAGAAAACTGGACAAAATGCATGTGCGTAAAGTGTCATCCCAGATTAGCCTGTACAGTCTTTACAGGCTAATCAGGGACGACACTTTCCGCTTTTTTTATGGAATTTTTCGTTTAAATGATCTCTCTTCTTAGCGAAAATCCAGTTTAGGCGTAAAGTGTCGTCCCGGATTAGCCTCTTACGCACATGCATTATGCCCAGTTTTCTAAGAACACGACACAAATGTTGCTCGAAAGTTTCTACTTTATAGATGCATTGGACGGCCTATACATACAAGGTTCGCTCTGAGAAAAGGGGGCTAAATGCATGTGTGTTAAGTGTCGTCCAAGATAAGCCTGTGCAGTCTTATAAGGGACGACACTTTCCGCTTTAATGGTACTTTTTGTTTAATGGAAGTATCTTCTTAACGAAAATGGGCGTCCCTGATTAGCCTGTGCAGACTAATCTGGGACGACACTTAACGTACATGAATTAAGCCCTGTTTTCCCAGAGCGCGGCTCAATTATGTTAATAGGTGCACTGAATGGGTCAATTTGTGAAGTAGCATATCTTATGTGTCGTGTTCTGAGAAAACTGGGCGTTATGCTTGTGGGTAAATTGTAATCCCAGATTAGCCTGTGCAGTCCACGCAGGCTAATCTAGGAAGACAATTTCCACCTTTACTGGATTTTCGCTAAGAAGAGACATCATTTAAACGAAAAATTCCGTAAAAGCGGAAATTGTAGTCCCCGATTAGACTGTGCGGACTGCACAGGCTTAATCTAACATGACAATTTACGCACAAGCATTATAATAATTATGCCCAGTTTTCTCAGAACACGACACATATATGCACGCATAAATAGATGGGTTCAATTCATGAAACGAAATACTGAAAATGGGAGAATGATGTTGTTATGCGGCTAAGTAAAATATATTTCACGGGTGATGAATGTCAGAAAGATTAAACAGGACACTGAAGCAATCAATTTTAATCTATAACAAATATATGTTTCACTATCATGTAAAAAGTAAATGTTGTAACGCACATAGTGTACACATATTATAAAGAAATACAAAATAATAGCTCATAAACAATGCCAATACCAAGTACATAATTATAGGATTTTTCCATGTAAAACAATACAATTTTTCAAACTATCATCTTAAGGGAGGAGTTCAAAGAATGTTGTGTGTAAAATCAAGAAATATGCTTTTATCAGTATTTTGTTAGTTCACAGTTTTACATGGTCAGGTAACACTTTATATTCAGAGGAGCAGTACAAATTATGAACATTTGTATCATACTACCATGATTTAACAAGACTATTGCCAAGCAATATACATGTATGTCCCCTACCGGCTCCACCATTGTCAGATTTTTTTAAAATTTATTTAATTGTTGCCCTAGCAACCAGAATTTTTGATGTAGGAACAAAATTAAATGACGTGCATAATGTCTATAACTATCCATGTTTGAAGTTTCATGAAACAAGGGCTGTTTGTAAAACATGCATGCCCCCATATGGGTTGTCAGTTGTAGTGGCAGCCATTGTGTGAATACGTTTTTTGTCACTGTGGTGGTGGTGGTGGTGGTTACTGGTTTTACTGTGTTGAGTCACCATGACCTTTGACCTAGTGACCTGATAATCAATAGGGGTCATCCGCCAGTGATGACCAATGTCCCTATGAAGTTTCGTGATCCCAGGCCTAAGCTTTCTTGAGTTATCATCCGGAAACCATTTAACTGCTACAGGTCACTGTGACCTTGACCTTTGACCAAGTGACCTGAAAATCAATAGGGGTCATCTGCCGGTCATGACCAATGTCCCTATGAAGTTTCATGATCCCAGGCATAAGCGATCTTGAGTTATTATCCGGAAACCATTTTCCTATTTCCAGTCACTGTGACCTTGACCTGTGACCTTTGACCTAGTGACCTCAAAATAAATAGGGGTCATCTGCCAGTCATGATCAATGTTCCTATGAAGTTTCATGATCCTAGGCCCAAGCGTTCTTGAGTTATCATCCGGAAACCACCTGGTGGA
>VMBQ01001302.1:0-65136 GCA_007657795.1 Dreissena rostriformis | reverse complement strand
TTAACAAAAAAAAAAAAAAAAAAAAAAAAAAACAAAAAAACCCAATAACAGTTTTAAGCTGTTGTCATGGATTTCACAATTATACTTGCGTTATGTGTATAGATTTTCAGAACACACATGTCTCTTTCTGACCTTACCGGAGAAACAAACCCCATCATGGGATAATGAAATTTGTAAATGCCCTTTTATTTGAAATAAAACGTACCTAAAGAAATAGTATGTGCTTGTATGTGCTTTTTCAACATCTCGTTTACCGTTACGCTTTTAAATAGAGTTGAATGTTTTTTTATTATAAATATATCGATATGAAATATCATGAAGATGTGAGGCATATTATTCAAGGCTCGAACAATTATATGTGATTAGGGATGGTAAATGATACCGGCGATTTATAATATATATATAAAAAAAATGCTGCCAAATATCAACACTTATTCATAAAAAGACAACAACATGGATTAAGAAGCTGAGAACTCGTCACCAAAAAGTGATTTTATTAAATTCTACTAATTCGCCGTTGACTTAATTACAAAAGACAGTAACATGTGAAGTGTATGGATTAAAGTTCCAAAGACTTTTTGAAAATTTTGCGGGTCTGTTTTTGTATTATGAACATTTTAATTCGCCACCATGTTTAAAATAAATAAATAAATTAGAACATTTATACGGCTTCTTCGAGTATTATATGTATTTGCCGCTAGTTAGCCGGTTAAGGTTCAAAATACAAGTTGTGTATATTATCATTATACGAGTGCATTGGTATAGTAAATATATTGTTCTTCTCTTATTTGAACACTTGAATTAACAAAATTATCTCCGACAAAATGTATTTACATAACCAATAACTGTTTAATTGGGATATGCCGAACGTATATGAACTATATATATGAAAATTATATATTAAATATGAAATAATATGAAATAAATAAATGAATGAATATATAATTATGTATATATTAAAAAACGTTTTCCTTCGATTAAAAAAAACGATTTAATGCATGACGATATTTAGAAGCAAATAGAGTAGAAACGACTATGAACATATTACAACATATTTTCTGAGAGTGCTATCGCAGTATTTTCCCGTTATCCATAGTCAGCATTATCATCATTATTTACAGCCATTCTGGTAAAAACTGCAGTAAGTGTTGTTGATTATTTGAGAAAAGCGTGTCTTGAATATCTCGCTAAAGATGATGCATTATAAAGGTTCCAATGGGGTTTCAATCAGGTGTGCGTGCAGCAATAATCAATCCGACCATGCAATTTTACCCAATAATTACACAGCGCCAGTAAATAGAAATGGATGTCCATAAAACGTACACCCCTGTTTATTCCCGGAAAATGTGTTGGCAATCAATAGTGGATCGCTATTCAACAGTCAACATACAAGTAGTTTGAATGTCCTACGAGCGCAAAAGTAATCCCACTAATTAAATGTCATTTTACCTTTGACATAGCTTGGCATATTGACACATGTCTTCCACTAAAAGATGACTAGGAGTAAATAACATTTAGAGTGAAACAATCATAAGTTAAAATGTTTTGAAAGGAAGCACACTGTTTAATAATGTATTTGACAATACGAATATTTTTATTTTTACGTTTTTTTCTCATGAGTATGAGATTCATTTTTGATCATCGCTGACTTCAAAGATAGAGACTGAGCTAGAATCGCCAAACAAAAAGGGTTCATTATAACAAAGTATTTTACTCAATGCGTGTATGCCACCATGAATCGCTTCACATCGCCCTGTACACAGTTGTATGATTGCGTTCAGATTAAGTGAAGAAATCGTGTCGTATCGCATCTATAAAATGGCAGTATGTATTGCAGTCAATAGTTTAATTATTTTCTATGTTTAGTTTTCTTTGTTTATTCCAATAATGTAAACTTTGTTAAGCACACTATACACGATTTAAAACATAATGCTTAGACATCATTATGATAATATAATGATTTATAATGATGTTCTTAATACACTTGCAGTGATCTATCATTGAATATTTAGTTCAAATGAAACTCAAGGGCGGATATTCACAAATGTTTTATGAAAATCTCTTTTTTCTTAAAATATCAGATAGTATTTTATTTAGTAAATCAAATGTTGTGTACGTAGTAAATGTAATTTGTAATGAGTATTAAGAAATTATTTGCCTACACACTTTTTATTTCGAAGTTAAAGTTAGGACGAAAACAACACTTAGTAGATCTAATTTATCTTACATCATTCTTTGCATGTAGTTTACCATAACCGTAAATGGATTTGGCAATTGGCTTTGTCAACTTACGTAATTTGCGGTTCTTACATGGAACAAAATACTACAGGTTTCAACCGTTGTTTTTTATATTTTTTTTAAAGTGTAACATATTACAGCAGCTTATAACCATTGTCACAATGTCAAAACATCTCGCAGTCTTTTTACATTTAATTCATCTACTGGGAATATTGTCTCCCTGTTCAAATAACAAGCAGTCAAGCAACATATAATTGTGATGTTCTATTTCTGTATATGGACGACGAGAAACCATACATATGACAAAAACCAAACATCGATATCTAAACGCAGAATACTTAGCTTTTACTATTGTCATTGTGTAAAACGGTTTAAGAAGAACAATATATAAAACTTCCCATGGATAGGTCAGATTTTATGGAGTCAGTCTATGAAACAGCATTCATTGAACACTTGGAACAAATCTGCACGTTGTAGATGCGATGGTGAAGAATTGCATTTGATGGGAATTTCAACGAGTACATAAGGTTCATTCCAAGCTAGACAAAATGAACTCAATAGTAATAACATTTGCCAAACATGGCCTGGCTTGGTAATTATTTTACCTAAAAGTTTGTCCATAAAGAAGTACTTGCAATATTTAAAACTCGCGCACGTTTCTTATTTTGCCCAATTTATGTTGTGTTTATAAAACGTTAAGTGAACTAAAAGTAATGTATATTTCCATAAATCTCTTTGGTGGTTCTTTTAACATTTCAAGATAATAAATAAGAAAACCATTGATGCAAAGCATCCTGCCATTTAACAGTTTATGTCGCGACGCAAATAAAACATTATTACCGTACGCGTGATCGTATCTGCAAATTAATTATACAATCACATTAATTAATTCCTTTTGTTACTAGACCATGTTTCTATAAACCGTTTAGAAGATAAGAAACCTATAAATATTCATCATGTCATGTTAATTTATATGATGTCAGTGGGAAAGATGTTTGTGTTTGCACTTGAACATAAAATCAAAACTTAATTTTAAACAAGCGTCTGTTTTACTTCCGAACATGCGCTCCCAACTACCGTAAGCATTCGTGGATGACGATAAATCAGGTCATTAAAGGCGTCCATTCTAACCCCCGGGTCGCACTGAAAAAAGGACCTAAATTAGTGAACGTATTTTGTGCCAAACAAAGTATATATAAATTAAAAACACTCTATATCATTTTTTATATAATTTGAATTATAAACATATGTACGCTTGAAAAAGAATGATGTTCGTACGAACGCCTGTCAATGCTTGTGTTGTTAAGATATAAGACAGACATTAAATACTTGAAGCTGTACATGATTCGGCGAAGCGTGCACGAGACTGTGTCGAGTAAAATAATGTATGGTTTGATCGATCTTAGCAATCATAGGGGGATTATATGCTTTACTACTCGATCGTCTGAGATAAATACGTCAGCCAAATAGGCAATATTTATGGTGGAAAACAAACGTTCGTCTGTCAATTATTGCTATTTTACTATACATCAATTTGATAACAAAACCACTTAAATGAGGTCGCGTGTTCATTTGAGTCTGGTAGCTATATGTCGTTATCGTGCAACAAATGTTAACAATCAAACATTTTTAATGTGGAAAGTTTGACTGTAAGTAAATAACAATCTTGAGGGTGGTCGGTAGTCGAGTGGTAAAACACTGGTCTACCATTCCAGCGGTCGTGGGTTCAATCCCTGGCCGGGGAACTGGAAATTTCAGAAATGCTTCAAGTATTTCGCACCCAACTAGAGATGTACTGGTATGAAACCCAGGTAATTCTCGCTTGTATCGGTGCTATACACTGAGCACGTAAAAGAAACAAGGGATCTATTCGCAAAGAGATAGGGTATCGCACCCGGATTCCTTGTATCTAAAAAAAACTCTCTCTTATACCCGCTGTCTCTTCAGCAAAATCAAAAGAACCCCATTGAAAATAAGTGCTTGCACCTTCATGGGTTATCCTTGACTGCATGGTCAAAATAAATACATACATACAACCTTAGTAATCATGCACTTGGAACACATAAACATGGCCTAAATAAAAGTGTGCGTGAATCTACATGTATCTTATTCGCGTTAAAAGACTTTCTTTATAAAACCAGGTAAAATAAATGACGTCGTAAAACTGCTGAAATAAAAATAGTCGTTTGTATTACCAGACATAAAATGAAACAGAATCACTATGGAAGCAGCACATTTATGTCCTTTTAGATATCCTGCAAGGCTTGGCACAATGGCACATTGCTGCGAAAAAACTCATGCGGAGATGTATAGCGTTGCCATTAATAAACGATGCGAGATGATAAAAGAATTATTATGAAAGCTATTTTTGTAAATCGGATAATAACAACTGCATTCAGTGCGCACTTAAAAAACATTACTAAGAAAGAGATAATGTCATATCTTCTCCAGTTTTACTCGTCCGAAAATTGCAACCACTTTACAAAGCAACATAATATCAAGTTTTCGCGTACAGATATTGTAAAATAATGAAAAAGCGAGATTGTTTGACACAACAGAGCGTCAATCATTTCGTTATAGGACGCCCACAGTGGCTTTATTTGCACACTACACGAAACATTGCAATTTAAATAAAAATGAGATTCTTGAACTATGTCATGACATCCTAAAGAGATTACGAGATTGGATTTTACATCAAAACGAAGAAGGGATTAAGTATATAACATACGTGTTTAATTTTCAAATGAATGATGAATTTATTTTTTTATGAATATCTTATGTTGAAAATCATTAAAACTCACTTTAATTTGTATAAGCCAAAAGAAGGCGCTTACAAAAATGTATTGAATCAATCAAAAGACCTTTGATTTGAGAATAAAAACTTTCATCATATTAACATTACATTAATATTACATGTATTGCTCATAATCTGCGTTAAAGCCCCATTAACGTTCAAATATTTTGTGAAATATTTCGTATAGTAAAGTTAACCCATACAAAAATCAGTGTTCCTTGTAGCAAAAACCAAAATGTCAACGCTAGATGTAGTCTGGTAACATAGATTTTACGAGATATAAAATGCTCCTTTTTATTTTTTATTTTTTTTACACAATATAATCAACACGTGTTTATGTACCAAATTAGTGTTTGTGTGTCGTATGAATAGATATCGTTGCGGGAAATAAAAATGGAACATATTGTTCCACAAAAAATAAAAACGAGTTCAGATTGGTTTAGAAATTCTGTTTCTCGCTTTTTTAACCGATCGAAAATGATATTTTTGTATGTGCATCTTATATACCACCCTGTGATTCACATGTGTATTCAAATGTAAACTCTCCGTTATTTGAATTTGATTTTTGTGAACAGATAGCGTCCGATGTACTTGTATACAGTCAACAAGGTGATATCATGTTAGTTGGTGACCTTAATTCAAGAGTAGGTGAGCGGCCGGACGTAATTGAAAACATTAATCTTGACCGTTATGTCCACATGCCCGTTAATGATGTTCCNAATTTTCTAAGTATAAAAAGGGCACATAATTCTGTCAAAATGCCAGTCAGAGTTACATAACTTTGCCTGCACAGTCCCCTTACGATAGTTAGTAAGTGTTGCAAGTATGAAAGCAATGGCTTTGATACTTTAGGAAAAAAGTGGACCTAAACACAAAACTTAACCAAAATTTCAATTTTCTAAGTATAAAAAGGGCACATAATTCTGTCAAAATGCCAGTCAGAGTTACATAACTTTGCCTGCACAGTCCCCTTACGATAGTTAGTAAGTGTTGCAAGTATGAAAGCAATGGCTTTGATACTTTAGGAAAAAAGTGGACCTAAACACAAAACTTAACCAAATTTTCAATTTTCTAAGTATAAAAAGGGCACATAATTCCGTCAAAATGCCAGTCAGAGTTACCTTACTTTTCCTGCACAGTCCCCTTACGATAGTTAGTAAGTGTTGCAAGTATGAAAGCAATAGCTTTGATACTTTAGGAAAAAAGTGGACCTAAACACAAAACTTAACCAAAATTTTCAATTTTCTAAGTATAAAAAGGGCACATAATTCTGTCAAAATGCAAGCCAGAATTATCTAACTTTGCCTGCCCAGTCCCCTCATGATAGTAAGTAAGTGTACCAAGTTTGAATGCAATAGCATTGATACTTTATGAGAAAAGTGTACCTAAACGCAAAACTTAACCGGACGCCGACGCCAACGCCGACGCCGACGCCAAGGTCATGACAATAGCTCATAATTTTTTTTCAAAAAATAGATGAGCTAATAACTTACATCCAAACATCACTGATTTAACAATTTCCTGTTGAACATGACGTCATCAGCATTTACACATTCATTTTTAACATTTGGAAAATACGTTTTTTGTTGTTTGTATTGCTTTCTGTGGATTAAATGTAATACATCTTGGTATCAAATTGTTTGTTTTGATGAATCTGATTCATTTTTACAATAAAATATTGCTTATTAATTTAGTCTTAGTAATATGACACATTGACTGATATAAGAACTTCCTGTTGAACATGATATAAAAAAGTATATCATGCAACGTTATATCAGTCAGATATCAATGCAGTGGTATGATAAATACCAAACATGATGTCATGCGGTTAAATGTCTTATTAATATTTATTATTTCACAAACGTTCTTAGCTAAACAAAACGTTTAATATAAATAAGACAATATACACTTGAATTGAGTACATTATTTACTTTAGAGATAAGGATAACTAGTATGCATATATCAGCACACATTTAAACAAGACATGTGTTTGTAAGAAACACAATGCCCCCTACTGTGCCGCTTTGAAATACAATTTATATTTATAATTTGGCAGGTATAGAAATTATCTCCCTTTAAAGCTTGTTACTTCCCTTGGATTTTGTTTTTTGACCTTCAACCTTGAAGGATGACCTTGACCTTTAACCACTCAAAATGTTCAGCTCCATGAGATACACATGCATGCCAAATATCAAGTTGCTATCTTCAATATTGCAAAAGTTATGGCCAACGTTAACGTTTTCGGACTGACGGACGGACAGACAGACTGACAGTTCAACTGCTATATGCCAACCTACCGGGGGCATAAAAATATCTATCAATGCCTTAACATTCTTAAATTAACTTTAGACAATGTAGCACTTACATTGGTACATGGTACATTTTAAAGTCGTTTTTAGATGACTCATCACCATGACATGCAATCTTCACAATGTTGACATATTACAGGACAATAACAGTTTTTAATCATCATATAAGGAAAATAAGTTATGCACAGGACAGGGTCAATATTGAACTCATGGGCATAATTTAAACAAACACAATAGAGGACCAATAGTGTTACAAACTCAATACAAAACCTCTGTTCAATGCACTTTCAAAGAAAAAGATTTTTAAAGTCATTTTGCTATTGAAGTCTACGTTTACTATGTGACCACTGATTGGCCAGTTTTGATCCCAAGGGCAGGTTTTGAAAAAAAACATTTGTACAAGAGCATAACATGATGCAAAATACCAAATATTTAGGCTCTCTGTTTTACAGTTTGTGAAGTTAGTTTTTTAAGTTGTCGCTATAAACATATAAGGGAAACAAGGAACCCCAATGTGGGTCCAATTTTGATCCCAGGGACATGAGCATGACATACTCTGTACATAACTAATATCTGATGAATATGAAATAACAAATCACTGGGACTTGTAGATTCAGAGATTTTATAAAAGCTAATTTAATATTTGAGTCACTTTCTATATACATAATGTGACCCCTGAGGACTGGCTTATTTTGACCCCAGAGGGAATGATTTGCATAAAACTTGGTAGACATCCACTAAACAATGTCACACACCAAACCTCTCAGCCTGGTCATTTCAGAGAAGTTTTTTAAAGTATTCATTTTCTTATGTCCTCCTTTTTGCTCTGGACCTGAGTAGACTGGACTGATTTAAACAACTCTGAAAAGGGGGTCACCCAAGGATCATTTCTGTGAAGTTTCGCTAAAACTACCCAGTGGTTTAGATTTTACCAACAACAGACAATCGGTTATCTAAAAATCTCACGATAACCACTTTGTGCATCATTTCTGTAAAAACAGCACATAACTTACAACTCAGAATGTTCATTACCTGAATCAGAGCCAGCAAAGAAAACCCCCAGTGAGTCCATTTTATCTTTAATAGCATCCGTCTTTGTCATTTTCTGTCTCTTGTCACTTGTTTCCCCATCTACCGAGCTGTCACCATGTGCCCGTTTCCTCTCAGCAGTGCCCTCCTTGTTGACCTCTCTCTCCGCCCCGTTGTTAGGGGAACGACCTTGACCTCTGCCCCTTCCACGACCCCTCACCCTTTCTCTGCCGCGACCTCGCATTTTACTGCAATTGAAACAGATAATAAATTATCTTACCTTCATCTCAAAAAGATCTATCTACCTATAAAGTTTCTTATTAATAAGTTTCATAGTATAAGAGTTACCACAGAAAAACCTACATGACCCAGTTTCATACTCTTGTGAGATATAAATGGGACAAATGATCTTACCAAATTTCATGATGATTGGGAAATATATATGGCCTCTTGAGTGTACACAAAGTTTTTTTTTAATGACGAACATCAGACCATGAACTACAAACGATGGACGAAAGGTGATCCCAAAAGCTCACCATGTCCATGTCTTACTCAGGTGAGCTAAAAACAGAGACATACAGGCGTTAGACTAAGCAATTCGATTGATTGAGCAACCTGTTTGAAAATGTAATCATACTAATCCAACTTTCCATCCTTCATTTTTAGCAACATCCTGTAAATGTCTTGCTCCAAAGTGTTTTACTAACTAGCGGCCATCTAGAAACAATCCCTGCTATATTTACCCGAAGTATTTCTCTTCTATCACCTCTCCCCTGGCAACCCTTTCTGCTAGCTGAGCTTTCTTTTGCTCGATGTTGGCTGACGTTGGAAAGTTCCTGAAAAACAGCAACAGCCTCGTAATTATCAACGTCAACGTCCGCAAGATTAAACTCAGCCGCCACATAAAAAAGCTGTCAATGAAACGGTAATGAACACTTGGAGTTAAAACAATCATGGCATAATATGAAATTTGATAAAGACAGGGCAACAGATAAGTTTTTTTTTAATTGTTTTTACGTTTTGTATTTGACAGAAAATGAATTGAAATTAATAATCAATCCAACAGAAAAGAATTATGAAAATGGAAAACGAATTGAAATTGATCCTCTTTGTTTTAGTTGTTCCGTTCTGCGCCGTACCGCGTTTAATAATAATCAGTGTATTGTTTCCTTAAGTGCGGCCGCAATATTTGTAATTAGTTTATATAGACACCGTTTTGGGCCGGTGTCAATATCAAAAGTTACTTCTGCCGAAATAAGTTTGGGAAAATGTTCTCTGTTAAATGCAGACGGGTTAGAAACCTTCATAAACGGCTCAAAACACCGCTGCGATTCCGTGTCTCAACAAGAGCACTGCATAGCGGGTGCCAACGCTATGCTGTGGGTGCAGTTTCGACCTTGAAGGATGACCTTGACCTTTCACCACTTAAAATGTGCAGCTCCATGAGATATACATGCATGCCAAATATCAAGTTAATAACTTCAATATTGCAAAAGTTATGGCCAATGTTAAAGTTTACGGACGACGTGGACGGCGGACGAGCTGGATATGACAATACCTCGTTTTTTTTCGAAAACAGCAGAGCTAAAAACTTATAACATTATGATTTCCACTGGCTTGTGATTGATGGAGAGGGTTTGGCAAAGTGAGTATGCTCTGAGACTGAAAGGCAGGAGTGTTGAAACTGGTTGAAACAAAATGACTCCATCATCCATTTGTCAATACACAATTAATACTTATATTTACAAACAACCATTGGCACTGTGAATTTATAATGACTTAATTGGAATAGAAATTGCTGAGAATTATCAATAACCAAAAATAAAGCGCTAAGCCTGATCTGATCAAGAAATATATGAATCTTTTGATCAAATTATAAAAAAAACAAAAACTAATTGACAAATAGTTTTGAGGGAAAAAACTAATTGTTACAAAAAGGTCGCAGTGAAAACTAATTGACCCAATATCTTATCTTTTGCCCTGTAAAGATCTGATTAAAATTAATGGGCATGGAATTCAGACATGGCTTTTAATGCTCATTTTATAGTACTAAAGGGCCATAATTAAAAAAATCCTAGGGTGATTTAGGTTAATTATTGAGGGCCATATTAAAAACATATCTTGCGTGATTTTGGTTTATTATCAAGGGTAAAAATTCTAATATTTCAAGACTTATTTTGGTTGATTATTAATCATGGCAAAGTTTTATTGCTCAGAAACAGCATTAATACATTTTGCTGATGATCAGGTGAAAAGTGCTGCATGTGCAGAAACTGAAAGGGGCATATTTCAGATAATAATAGGGTCATTACAGGTGTTTTACAAACTATTGCAACCAAACTTGCATGACATGATACCAATCAAACATACGCATATTGTTTCAAATCTGTATTCACCCTGGTCATTACTTAACCCTTTGAGCGCTGGAACCGAATTTTGAAGGCCTTTGCAAACAGTTTGGATCCAGATGAGACGCCACAGAACGTGGCGTCTCATCAGGATCCAAACTGTTTGCTATTCTGATAGTGGTCTTAGAAAAAAAAACGAAGAAAATGCTAATTTAAGAAATTCAGCAGACAACATTTTAGCAGACGACAAATTTCCCAGCATGCAAAGGGTTAACATTACTCACTTTTTGCGTTCTTGTCTCCAGCGTTCTATGTCCTCCTTGGATTCAAGGGACCAGATCTTCTTGGCCATCCCAGCTTTATGTTGCTATGGATACCATGCAAAGGTTTAACAGTAGTGCAAAAGCTCAAACAAGGGTTAAATATTCAAAATTAGGGATTTTAATTTTTTTAAACATAGTTTTCCTTTGAACAAATGTACCCTACACATTCAGTATCTAATACATGTACAAATGTATATGCTGACATTAGATCTTCTCAGGCAAACAACCGCCACATGTTGCTCACTATCAACAGTGTTCATCAATTAAAAATATATAATTTATTTATTGATTTTTAATGTATGTTATATTTGTTTCCCCTTCAAATCAGCAGAACAAAAATCAAAATTAACATACACAATATATTTCTAGGAATCCTTAAGAGTGTGATTTAAAGTGTGGTGGACATGCCTTGACAATTTGTGGCGTGTTCTGAGAAAACTGGGCAAAATGCTTGTGCGTAAAGTGTCATCCCAGATAAGCATGTGCAGTCCGCACAGGCTAATCTGGGACGACACTTTCCGCCTAAACTGGATTTTCACTAAGAAGAGACATCATTTAAGCAAAAAATTCCAAAAAAGCAGAAATTGTCGTCCCTGATTAGCCTGTGCAGACTGCACAGGCTAATCTGGGATGACAATTTACGCACAAGCATTTTGCCCAGTTTTCTCAAAACACGACACAATTTGTCCTGAGTTATTCGCCCTACAGAGGGAGTAGGCCTAAAAATCCACAAGCTCTGCAGTTAAATCTGATTGCCCTGCATTTTTTGATAACTGGACACATTATTCCCCTATATTCACCTTTAAACCCACCACGTAAAAATTCATTTGATTGATACGAACTCACCCAAATTAAAATCACAGAAAGACCTATCTAACCGTCTTTTAAAATAGAGATGTAACTGTGTTCTGTAATTTCTAAATACCCGTTCACAAATCATTTTTGTGTGTTTGTTTTAGCTCTGAAGAAATAAAGACATTAATACAGGACACAATAAATAAACAAACAAGAGATGTGTTTGTCAGGAACACAATGCCCCCTACTGCGCCGCTTTGAAATAAAATTTATATTTATAATTTGGCAGGTATAGAAATTATCTCCCTTTAAAGCTTGTTACTTCCCTTGGATTTTGTTTTTTGACCTTTGACCTTGAAGGATGACCTTGACCTTTTACCACTCAAAATGTGCAGCTCCATGAGATACACATGCATGCTAAATATCAAGTTGCTATCTTCAATGTTGCAAAAGTTATGGCCAATGTTAAAGTTTTCAGACGGACGCACAGACTGACGGACTGACAGTTCAACTGCTATTTGCCACCCTACCGGGGGCATAAAAAAATCCCATTGCCAACTGCGGGTCTTTCCCATCTGCTTTTTAAAAATTATAAAGGAAGGCCTGAGACAGTCAATAGTAAATTATTCGACATTCTGTTAACTTACAGGTAGAAAACTTATATTCAAATAATAAATTCAAAGTTTAACTTACCAGTTTAATGTGAAGGGACACCAACTTCCCTGCAGCAACATAGGAGCAGCCTTCTTTAGGACACTGCAGCAACAAACAGGGTCCATCAATTAATATTGTTGAATTAGTATCAGTGAATGGTCATACTTTGCCTTATATTTGTTTATTGGCTTTCTCTATGTGTAATATTGTTCAATGTTTGCGCTATCCCCAGAAAAGGTTACATGCATGTCAACAGTACCAAAATATGAAAAGACTATACATATTATTCACAAAAAAGTTACAAGTGTCAATAAACTACCTTATGGAAACGACTATTTTAAGTATTTTGAGTGTATTTAAGACCAAATTATAATACGGATATAATACTACTTGAGTTTGAATCTTTCATAGACATGCACACACTCAGTCTCTGTAAAAAAACGGCCAGACCTCGGACAAAGCCAGTAGAATTGTATCAGATCCAAGCAAAATGACCATAATACTGGCCATCACAGCTTTTAAATGATAAAGATAAATCAAGTGTCAACTTGTGATACACCATAAAAAACCTGACAAAATACACAAAATGTATGTAACTTTAACCCTTTGAGCGCTGGAACCGGATTTTAAAGGCCTTTGCAAACAGTTTGGATCCAGATGAGACGCCACAGAACGTGGCGTCTCATCAGGATCCAAACTGTTTGCTATTCTGATAGTGGTCTTTGAAAAAAAGTGAAGAAAATGATAATCTAAAAAAATCAGCAGACAACATTTTAGCAGACTACAATTTTCCCAGCATGCAAAGGGTTAAATGCTCAATTGCATTTTGTATCACTATCTTTGCTAGACAAAACATGCAGATTTTATGAAGTTATCAAGGTTTTGTCATGATGCAATACACTAAGTCTTGTTTTTAATTGTCCACTTAAATGGTGTTAGGGCCACTTATAATTAAACAATTAGCGGACTTCTTGTCCCACTACAAACCTTCTGATGTGAGTCGATGTGTTCGCGGTACTTCACTTCCTCCTTGTAACCACGGTCACAGATGTCGCAGTAGAACTTGTTGTTCTCCGGTAGGTCCCTCTTGTCTACCCTCTCCTGTGCACAGAAAGACAGGGTTTTATTCACAAAGTGTCTTCCGATAAGCTACGCTCTGGGAAAACCCAACTTGATGCAGGTGCGTTAAGTCCAAACAGGCTAATCAGGGACATTCCTTTCCCCTTTTATGGAATTTTTTGTTTGAAGGAAGTCTTTTCTTAATGAAAATCCAATCTAGGAGGAAAGTGTTGTCCCTGATAAGCCTGCATGGACTGCATGATGTGCATGCCTTAAGCCCTGTTTTACCAAAGCGCAGCTTGATACATGTCATCCTAACCATAATCATCAAATCTGATAATATCATTAACTGTACTCCTCTCTTTTAATTTTGCACACTAATAGGCTACCAGAATAATGAAATGACTTGCACAAATACTTCTGAGTGTACAGACAATACAGGTTCCCAAATTCAATAATCGACTTAACCAAACACAAAATATATAAAAACTAGTATTGTTGGTAAAGTCATTTTGTTCTTTTAGAGAATAAAGAACTAGAGATTTGTCACACAAGTGACCAATACCCCTTCAACGCATCGTGAGACATGTTTGAGGGCACACAATTCAGGTAAGTGTGGATCATATTAAAAAAGTGTCCTTCACAACTTATACACTTAAAAGTGGCAACATATTTCAAGTTTCAACAAAATTGCTAGAGAAATGTTAAGTGGTTGACTCCTCAAACTTTTGAGGACAGACCAACAAACCGACAGATATTAATAATAAAATTATCCTAATCCATAAACACCAGGATTTCACTCGCCCGCTCAAAACGGCTACTAACATTGACTTTGTGCAAATATGGAATCAGAATACTCACCCAGACAGGTGACTCCATTTCTGATTAATCAGAGCCTTTATTTGGTAACAAGTTCTTCTCTAGAAGCGACATGATTAGGATAAGTCGATGATATATACCATATAATGTGCTGGTCATACTGTTCTTAACACTAACCAGCTAATTTATGTGTACTTGCAAGCAAAGTTAACACTGACAGTGTTTATTTGCCACAAAATATCAAAGCAACATGATATTTGAACTTTATAGTATTGGTAAGGATGATGTTGGCACTTTTGAAACATAAAGGCATTAAGAGGACTACAACATTAGTAAGGGCAACCTTATTATGTCAGCTGGTATCTCTGCAGTGCAAGAAGGGCTTCTTACAGATTTTCACACCAATAAACACACACAACTATCTTGTCAACTCTTTCAGTGCTGGAACTGAATTTTGAAGGCCTTTGCAAACAGTTTGGATCCAGATGAGACGCCACAGAACGTGGCGTCTCATCAGGATCCAAACTGTTTGCTACTCTGATAGTATTCTTTAAAAAAAAATCTAAGAAAATGCTAATTTTAGAAATTCAGCAGACGACATTTTAGCAGATGACAAATTTCCCAGCATGCAAAGGGTTAACAAATCTTGTTCATAATATGTATCTGATGATAATTTTTTAAATACCTTTTTGTTCTGTGGATTAAATAGCCTATTTCTCTGTTGAAATCGGGGCCCGGTTTGTCCCCCATGGGGTCTGAAGAACCTTTGAGGCCCATTCTGGGGTCCTGGGGACCTAAACGGGGGCTGCTGAGGGGATGGACCCCAGGGCTGGAATCTGGGACCACTAGTATGAGCCTGGGGTGGTGGGTGACCCTGGGGTTGTTGGTGTCCCTGAGGAGGCGGGTGCCCCTGGCGAAATGGGTGCCCCTGGGTTTGCGGTAGCCCCTGGTGTGGTGGGTACCCCTGGGTTTGCGGTAGCCCCTGGTGTGGTGGGTGCCCCTGGGTTTGCGTAAGCCCCTGGCGTGGTGGGTGCCCCTGTGGTTGTGGGTGCCCCTGGCGTGGTGGGTGCCCCTGGGGTGGAGGGAACCCTTCCCTCAGCATTGGGTTGTTGTTGTTCTGATGGTTTGGGTTTCCATGGGGACGCCATTGGTTCTGATTGTTGTTTGGATGCTGAGGAGGACAAAACTGTGGCCGTGTCTGAAAATAAAAATTGATTATCAATCTAATCAGGACTTTTATAAGACAAAAAATTAAGTTTCAAAACTGACCCGTAGGCTCAGATCTCTGAGAGATCTTGTGAAATTTCCTTCTTTGCTAATTATTATTTCGTTACTTAATGAGTCAAAAACCAAATCCAAAAAGTTTGAGAGTCAATGGCAAGTCTTGCAACTTATGACTTTTCGAAGTGCTAAACCTGCTTTAGCATTTTCACATTGAACATACCAACCCAATGAAAGAGGCATGACCTCTAAAAAAACTGATTCAATCATCAGTGGTCCGATAACATTTCTAAGATAACAGAACTTCAAGACTGTTAAAAAAAAGTTTGATGAGTCAATACTTTCATAAACAGGGAAAACCGATCGAAAAATTAAAGCTTAATTTTTATTAAAAATATATTAAGCATGTTTCAATGTTCTAACAAATGTTTCAACAAATTCTAACCCCCCAAAACTAATATGGATAACTGTACACAAACAAAAGTCCAAATGGATATTATTTATTGAGATCAAGTATAATCTAGTGAGGTCTTGTAAAATCCATAAGACCTTATGTCATGTAAAACCTTCCCATATTACACATGCCATGGGTTGGAAAAATACTTGCAATTGGTTTGAAAGCTCACACAAGCTAATAAAGTATGTTGTACTAGAAACAATTGGCTGTCTTGTCCACTCAAATTATGTCTTTAATATGAATAAACGTATCACACTCTCTAAAAGCTATGAGTCAGTCGGAGCTACAAATTACTTCAATGATTTAAACCACAATCACATTTGAGGTAGAAAATTATAATTTTTCACCAAGAATAAAATTATACTTTATTAATCAGAAAGCATTTGTGGTAACCTACTATTAATTAAACAAGTCTAATTGTTAACTTTGGAGTAACAACTAATGTGCCTTTAATCAATAATGTTACACACAATGTTGTTGCTAGGGACTCCAAACGTTTCCTGCAGATCAAAGGCCCGAATGCCTTGCCAAGTTTGTGGTGGGGGTCGGGTGAAATTCTGGTGCGGTGGGACAAACATCCCCCCTACTCTGGGGCCGGGAACTCCAAAACGAGGCCTGTTAAATGGCTGCATTTTGCACAATCAGTCACCTAGGGACATTAAGCATATTTATTAAATTGAGCCTCTTTCTGGGATGACGGGGCTTTATGCAAATTCATAAAGTATTGTCCCAGACTAGCCTGTGCAGTCCACACAGGCTAATCAGGAAAGCCACTTTCCACTTTTATGGGAATTTTTGGTTTTAAGGAATTCTCTTCTTAGCGGAAATCCAGTTACGGTGAAAAGTGTCGTCCCGTATCAGCCTCTACAGACTGCACAAGCTTATCTTGGACTACACTTTACGCACATGCATTAACCCTTTGAGCGCTTGAACCGACTTTTAAAGGCCTTTGCAAACAGTTTGGATCCAGATGAGACGCCACAGAACATGGCGTCTTATCAGGATCCAAACTGTTTGCTTTTCTGATAGTATTCTTTGAAATTAATTTGAAGAAAATGCTCATTTTAGAAATTCAGCAGACGACATTTTAGCAGACAACAAATATCCCAGAATGCAAAGTGTTAAGCCCAGTTTTCCCACAGAGCGGCTCAATTACTCATTGTTTTGAGTATCAAGCATGGTTTTAAAAGGTGTTGTTTACAGATTTTTATATTATAAATAATGTAATTGAATTCCTTTATGAACAATAATATTATATATGGAAAACTTAAAAACAATCAAACATAAAAAGCCAGAAAAAATGAAAAGATAAAAATTTGACCGCTGGGTGTTTGAACCGAGGATCTTTCTGAGCAAAATCTTATATTCTACGGAGTACCACTGCACCACTCAGACTTTTTTTAATAACACTAAGCGCTTTTTTAGTACTGTAATTCATTGCATTTGCCAAAGAATCAATGAAAAACATTACAACAACTTCATAATTTTCCGATTTTGACTTACAATTATTAAAAAAGAAAACCAATATTATTAGTATCTATTTAGTCATAAGTTGTACTTTGGTTTTCGGAATATTAAAGAATCGCATTATGTTTTTAATCCATTACAATTTTAAGAAAATTGTTATTTTACTAAACTGTGAAAAAAGACCTTTTAACATCTTCATTCAATTTACACAGATAAGGAGCAGTCCTAGCAGATCATGAACATAAGTAAAATTATCTTGAGTGCAAGTGTGAGTAGAACAATACAAAAGTTGCAAATAAGACTTTTAATGTAACTCAGAATGACAACATAAATGTGTGCTGATAATTGTTTGGGATGTTCAAATATTTGTTTTTACATATATTTCCGAATTTTGAATGTAATTTAGTACCATTTAAAAAGAAAACTAGACATAGAACATCGATTCTTCTGAATTAGATCACTGTGGTGTAGTGGATATGCTGTCCACCTAGCGATCCGGAGGTCAGGGGTTCGATCGGATCCCCATTGTGGAAGTGTTCTTTAAATCTCCCCAAAAGACACCAAGTACTGTAGTTCGTTCAGTTACAGCGAACGTTCGCGAACTATAGCGAACCCTCTCGGGAGGTAGTTCGCCATAGTTCGCTTGCAAAACCAAGATGGCGGACAAGTTGTTGTTGTTGTTCAGTGTAACTTCGATATTTTTTCTTTTTTTTGTAGTACATAAAATGAATTGAATTATAAACGAAGTGTATTGTGTTGGTTAAGTACTTTCTGTGTTATTAGCGATTTCCTCCATCAAAATCGCAATCAATTCTCTGGGAGCCGCCATCTTGAAACGTTCGTGCCGAACTTATCGTTCAATAAGACCAAATCGGAAACAAACGATCATTGGCGAACTTTCGCTGTAACTGAACGCAGCACTGGTTCTACCAAGGCCCAAGACTCATTTAAAAAGTAAAATTGAGTCGATGCTCCAGAGTAGCCCTGCAATTAATGGGAAGAAGAAGAGTATGCCTCCAGTCCACAATCCATTCATGATTGGTTGTCACACAACTTAGTTTTAGGTCTATCTATCTATCTATGTATACTGCAACACCCTCTTTCTGTCTGTATGAGAGAGGGTGTGAGTGTCTGGAAGATCTGAGAGAGGATTGAATGTAGTGGGGTAAGGGAACTGCAACCAGTCCATACACTATCTTGTAGAACATTAGGAGTCTGGCATCAGATCTCCTATTCTCAAGAGAGCACCAACCTAATTCGCCTAACATTAGGGAGAATCTTCTGAATGATGAATAGTCCATTGTAACCCATCGCGCAGCTCTGCGCTGGACCATTTCCACTTTTTGGATGTTCTGCTGGGTATTGGAACACCAGACAGAACTTGCATATTCAAGCTGAGGTCTGACCAGGGTTTTATAAGTGAATTCCCTTACGCTTGAACTTTTAAAGGGGATGTTACGTTTGAGGAAGTTAAGGGACTGGCTAGCCTTGGTTGTAACCTGATTGACATGTTTGTTCCAGTTAAGGTCTGAGGAAATAGTGACGCCTAGGTACTTTGCATCGCCTACAGTTTCTAGGACTTGGCCATGGAGTAGATATATGGACTTAAAGGGGCGTTTTGACTAAGTGATGTTTAGGACAGTACACTTAGAGGGTATAAACTCCATGTCCCATTGGGCTTCCCATAGTTGTAACCTGTCAAGTTCTTGCTGCAAGATCCTTTCTTGGGAAGCATTGTTGATGGTGATGTAAACAGCAGTGTCATCGGCGAATAAGCTGACCTGTGAAACAATATTTTCAGGCAGGTCATTAATGTATTAAATAAACAAAAGGGGACCTAGGACTGAGCTTTGGGGAACGCCAGATGTTACGGGGACCTCCTCTGAGTGGGGTAACATTAGCTTTTGACCAGTCTGAGGGGATAGTCCCTGTGTCAAGGGATTTTTTGTATATTTTGGAGATCAGAGGGGTTTTTCAGGAAAATAGGTTAAAGGTTATCGGGGCCACAGGCTATATCAATTTTGATTGAGGAAAGTAACTTCTGGACACATTTTACTGATACGGTAAGCATGGGCATGGACGGATATTTACATTTAAGTTCCTGGGGGGTATTAATTAGGGATTGGACTTTCATTTTACACTGTTTACCAAACCTTATTGGAGACATTGTGGTGAAGAGGCTAGGTCGATAAAACTGTGCAACAATATCCAGGTGAACTAGTTTGAATGCTTTATAATATGTTTGAAATGTTACAGCATTTCTTTTCGTGTTAGGCGAAAAAAGGGCTCGTTGTCAGTCCTGTTTAAGTGTTTTGCTTTAAAATATAATAATGGATAACTATGCAGATCAAGAGACGTAAGAAAAACTCTAAAAACATCAAGTAGAACAACTCAGCATGAAGGTAACTATTTTCGCACTGTTTTACTCATATGGACACAATACTTTTGTAAGGGCGGATAGAATAATCCACAATTAAATACCATAAAATAAAAACACGTGTTTTGCTTTCTGGTTTGTTGATATCATTATTAACCCAAAGAAAATATAACGAAAAGATACAAACGGCTACACGTCATCTTCGAACATTGAGTTAAACTAACAAGATATAGCTATTAAAATTGACGCTTTCCGGATTGTGGTTATGTTTGTGAAACCCCACTAACCTGGAAATACAACAAAATCTGACCCATTTACAAATCATATCAACCTTCATTACTTTAATGAAACTACCATTTATACGGAATACCGTTAGGGCCATCGTGGTAACACATTAACATCCAGGGGGCGACAATGCGAGAATACGATGACGAGAGTGCGAGAATACGATGAAGAGAGTGCAATAATACGATGACGACAATGCGAGAGTGCGAGAATACGATGACAAGCGTGCGAGAATACGATGACAAGAGTGCGAGAATACGATGATGAGAGTGCGAGAGTACGATGACGACAGTGCGACAATGCGAGAGTGCGAGAATACGATGACGATATTGCGATAATACGATGATGAGAGTGCGAGAATACGATGACAACAATGCGAGCATACGATGACGACAGTGCGACAATGCGAGAGTGCGAGAATATGATGACGAGAGGCGATAATACGATGACGAGTGTGCGAGAATACGATGACGTGAGTGCGAGAATATGATGACGAGATTGCGATAATACGATGACGACAATGCGAGAGTGCGAGAAAACGATGACGAGAATGCGAGAATACGATGACGAGACTGCGAGAATACGATGACGAAAGTGCGATAATACGATGACGACAATGCGAGAGTGCGAGAATACGATGACGAGAGTGCGAGAATATGATGACGAGAGTTCAAGAATACGATGACGAGAGTTCGAGAATACGATGACGACAGTGTGGCAATGCGAGAGTGCGAGATTACGACGACGAGAGTGCGATAATGCGATGACGAGAATGCGAGAATACGATGACAAGAGTGCGAGAATACGATAACGACAGTGCGACAATGCGAGAGTGCGAGAATACGATGATAACAGTGCGAGAATACGATGACGTGAGTGCGAGAATATGATGACGAGATTGCGACAATACGATGGCGACAGTACGATATGACTATCGCATTGTCGCCATCGTACTATCGCATTGTCGCCATCGTACTATCGCGTTGTCGCACTGTCGCCATCGTATTCTCGCACTCTCGCGCTGTCGTCATCGTATTATCGCACTCTCGTCATCGTATTCTCACACTCTCGTCATTGTATTCTCGCACTCTCGTCATCGTATTATCACACTCTAGCATTGTCACCCTCTGGATTTTAATGTGTAACCACGATGGCCCTAACGGTATTCCGCACATTTATGCATAACATGGCCAGTGATTAGACATGAGTGGGTTTTCCAAAGTCCACAGGAATCTGGAATAATTTTTATTTTAAAGTTTAAAAAATACTGCATAAAAATAAACAGTTTGATTTTACCTTCAATTACAAGAGTTTCGTATTCAGTATAATTAAGCAAGGTAATTGTGTTAGTGTTAAGTGCTTTTAAATTATTTAATCCTTATCAATCTTGAAATGGTTAAATGCCGAGATTGGATCATGTGCAATTAGTAAATGGCCTTTCTTTGGCAAAAACCATTTGGCAATTGAGATGCCACTTCAGGTCTTGCATTGACAATGTAAGTGTGTGTAAATAGTTCGGATGCAATACTCGTCAAGAATGTGAACATGTATAACCAAACGGAATGGATTAATATCAAGACTATATTATAGTTATTACACTCATATTATCCAATAACATATAATACTTGTATTGTACATGATGTAGGCATTCTAATTACTTCAGTTTTTTTAGCATACTTACCATCAGACTCAATCTTTTTATATTTAATAACGTTCTTGAATTCATGCAACCAATGCAAAGATGCCTATGCTTTTTCAACCATCGTTCTCAATACTTTTCATCAAATTTCATATTTCTTCTTCACGTGTCATTATATTATGCTTTTGATTGATAAAGATATTTTCCTCTATTGAAAAATCGATTTATAGCGATGGCGAAAAATATAAAAAACTACGGAAACCTATTCATGCCATAACATTTTTTGTTATTTTACTTTCGCTAGAAAAAAAATTGACAAAACTGGCTCTTAATTATTATAATTAAAAGTTTGAGGGTTTTTGTATCATATGTATACACGTTTTTGTCCCATTTCAGAATGTCCATTTACAAGGGACTGTGCATAATTTGCAACGTCTGTACTGACGATGCAAAAAGCAGCAAAGCTTACAGAGAAATGGTGCAGTTCGATAAACGAAGCAGGACAAAAACATAGTAATACCATATTTGACAGACCCGGTCAGTTCGTTCGTGTGGAATGTAGAAAATAGTATTGTTATCAAAATATAATTTCCCATGATGAATAACAGAAGNAACAAACGATCTTACACTGACATGAACAAATATCCTCTATGTATTAGCCTTAAAACAGTTGATCCGTCACTTATACCCCAGCTGCCTTCATTTTATCATTCCGCTGCATTGATATCTGCCTGATATAACGCTCATTTAAACCACAGAAAGCAACACAAACAGCGAAAAACGTATTTTCCAAATATTAAAAACGAATGTGTAAATGCTGATGACGTCATTTTCAACAGGAAGTTGTTATATCAGTCGATGTTTTGATTTAAGTCATTTTTCTCGGAATGAACTATAAAGTCATCATTTTTAGTAAAATAAAATCAGATTTAACAAAACAAACAATTTGATACCAAGATGTAATATATTTAAGACACATTAGACACAACAAGCAAAACACAATCAGCGAAAAACATATTTAACAAATATTAAGCGCACGTGCTCAGGACGTCATTATTAACAAGACAAACGTCAAAGATCCTATTCATTCCCGCTAAAAATACAGCGTCAAAGCGATTTTGTTCATTATTTCTTTGATAACGGGGACTTAGAGAGAGGTATGATAAACAGAAAAACAGATGACTGCCTGATCTTTTTGTAATATATCAGGCTCGGCACGAATAAAATAACGGCTCGGCAAGCCTCGCCGTTATAATATTTTAAGCCTTGCCTGATGTATTATAAAAAGATCAGACAGTAACCTGTTATTCTCTATATAATTGTCTTTCATTCAACTTGTTACACATATGTATTGTTTTATTTTTGTTTTAAATATAAACTGTTGCATGGGAACCTTTGATGCTTAGCATCAATGTCGATATTGTTTAGATTGTATACATGTTATTTTCCAGGCCCAAAATGCCTTGGTGACTTAAAGAGCGATACAACGACTGGACTGTGCATCTGTAGGTCACATGACATTATTAATTGTGTTTACGGATCATTTGTCNTTGAGAAAACCAAATTGTTGTGGGAAATATCAACTCGGCCGGCTTTAAACGTATTTATTGCATCAAATATGCATGGGATTGGATTACAAGTTTTTGCAACATTATCGGGATCCTCTCCCAGATAATTATATAACATAAATTATTATTTATAGTTCAACAACATAATCAGTTAGTATAACATATACACAGATTAATAAACATGAAAGAAGGTAACCAATTGTTATGTTATTCAGAATAGTAATCTTCTATTGTATGTATGTTCTTGACAATTGCATACAAAATTAAAAACCTTTTTGAGCCTGCTATGAATGCCTGTACTAACTGTTCTGAACACCACTTCATTAAAATCCAAAGACATTGTGGGTTCACTACATTATTTAAAAAATTAAAGATTAAGGTTATGGTTTAATTTGCTTATAGGTAATTGTCTTATGTGTGCAGATTTTAAACATTAAAAAAATAATGCCAGCATGCCAGCTGTTTATAATTATATAACTATTAGTTGTAATACTTGTGCAAATACCGTGTATACAAATTCCTCATTTAAGCCACAATTTTGAATATTGCAATGATATTTATAATCATTAAAAGTGTTCGTACTATTTCAGGTCCAAACTGCCCATTCCCAAACACTCAGTGTGATCTAAACACACTACAGTGTGTTTGTCAGTTTCTCGGGAAACCCCCAAATAATTGTTGTAAGTACTTATGTTTTCTAATGGTTGATTTAATATATATAAAATACGTTCTTATTGTACACATGTCAGCAAGTTATAATTAGGCGGATCATGTACTCCATCCCTTCACAGCGTATTCTTTAGGCACAACACGTACATTCTTCAATTTTTGTGTGTGTTATAAACCTATTATAATGTACTCAAAACTCAACTGATGATAACCTATTTATATTCTTATTAAAATCTAGGTCCGAACTGCCGAGGTGGGTTCACGTGCAATCCTGCCACTGGAAATTGCGATTCCGATTTTACCGGTACGTTTTAGATGTCATTCTTCAGTGTGCATTATAATATACATATGTCAGCAAATCATTTAACAGAATCCTCGTTCATACTAACGTTCTGTTTCATGCAATATTTATACATTTATCTTGGACATTTTAATGTAGTAGTAGTAGTAGTAGTAGTAGTAGTAGTAGTAGTAGCTTTTCCGCAGAAGTAAGTTTTCTTTAGTTATCAATCACTACAATCAACATCGGAACGCAACTTTGAACTCTACAGCATGTATAAATCACAAACGCTGATGTCAATAAAACACACAGGGCCCGTATTCACTAATGTTTTAAGTCTTAATTATAGACTCAGACTTATATTTCCTAAATTTAAAAAGAAAAGCAATTTTTGAGAGATATCACATCATGATAAATGAATGAAAGTGATCTCTGTGTAGTTCTCTTTATATCGAATGTGATTGTTTTATGATACGAATTATGGACAAAACGATATTTCGATTCTTTTCTTAAGTCTGAGTTTATAATTTAGGCTTAACTCGTTTTTGATTTCGAGCCCTGTTCTCTAAGCCGCTGGTTTACAGCTCAAATGCGCTTACATCTTTCTATTACCAATAACAGTAGTTAGTATGGATTCATAGATTTATGGATGTATCGAGTCAATGATATATTCGCAACTCGATTAAACAAACAGTTCGTCCGTGTTAGTTTTATCGCCTGATGATAAAGGTCAATACGAGTAAAAACCTGGGTTTGAAAGCTACACCTTTAACTGCTGACTGCTGTAAAACAGTGTTTTAGTTTCTGCATCAATTTTTGCTTAAATACATCATTTCATTAAATTTAATAATGGCTTTTCCGATTGTTTTAAAATCATTTTTTTACACTGAGAGGGAGATTATTTCAACTTAATAAATAAATAAATAAAAATATAATAATACAAAGTGACAAACATTTCGCACCGAGCTAATGCGAAATGATAAAACATAATAATTTTACTTCAGCTACAAGGAAATGATCTTGTTGATTTATAGTCATTCACTGCTTGTGTACACTTTTTCACCTAATATCGTGAAATGAATACCATCTGCCGAGATCGATCAATGACACAATTAAATGTTAATAATTTGGCCACAAATAAAGATGTCTGTATCTAAAAATGGGTTAATTAAATATTAAATGCTCAAACATTTGCTTGGCAAATTCTAACACAAATATTAAATATACAAATGAACCTCGCTCTGAGAAAAGCATGTTTAATGCATGTGCGAAAAGTGTCGTCACAGATTCGATGTTTGGATAATTGAGCTAACAATGAAAACAATTTTGCACTGGGACGCGCTCTGTGAAATGGAGGTTTAATGCATGTGCGAAAAGTGTCGTCCAAGATTAGCCTCTGCAGTCCGCACAAGCTAATCAGGGACGACACTTACCGCTGAAACTGAATTCTAGTCAAGTAGAGTATTTCTTTAAACGACAAATATCATAAAAGCGGACATTGTCATCCCTGATTAGCCTGTGCGGACTGCACAGGCTAATCTGGAACGACATTTTCCGCACACGCATTAAACCCCCTTTTCACAGAGCGCGTCTCTAATGCAAAATTGTTGTCATAGTTAGCACACACTCTGAACGACTTTCTGCTTTCAGGTGACCTCGGTGACAACTACCCTTACATGGGACTAGGGACGGGTCTGGTTATGGGTGTGGGCGTGGGGATGGGGATGCCAACCTATGGTGTGGGCATGGGACTCGGGGTGCCCACCTATGGTGTGGGCATGGACACGGGCATGTACAATCAGCTTATGGGCTTCGGCGCCAAAATGATGAACCCGATGATGTTAAACAAATAAAACACGAGATGTGACGCTTTGAGAAACGTGATTGTGACGTCACTGCTTATAGTGTCGTCATTAAAAACAACAAAAGATTGAGAACGGTTCTTCAGTATTTTGTTTATGTTTACATACTTGATGTAAAATATATAGCATATGCTGAAATAATTAATGCTGTAGTATATACAATAATAACACAATGTACATGAACATGTGAACCTTGAACTTTCTTAATATATATTAAATTTATAACATGTAGTCAAATGTTGTTTGTTGGTTTGTTTATGAGCGATTACAACTTCTCTTACATTATCAAACTTGCAAAACAATATGTTCTACGGCCATTTTAACCCAATTTTGCCTAGTGGACTCTCCCATCCTTCTAAATTGGATCAACTTATTTCCAAAATTAGGTATGTCTAGTATATTTATTTCTATATTTAGAATATGTCTTACAGAAATACCTTTAAGCAAACAGCGCAGACCCTGATGAGACGCCGCATCATGCGGCGTCTCATCTGGGTCAACGCTGTTTGCCAAGGCCTTTTTTTCTAGACGCTAGGCATAAATGGGTTAATACTGTAAAATCAATCGATATTATTGTACTAAATGGACGTATGTCTGGCAATGAATAGTGTGATGCAACATATAAATTGTATAATTGAACCTCGCTATGTGAAAATGGAGTTTAATGCATGTGCGTTAAGTGTCGTCCCAGATTAGCCGGTGCAGTCCGCACAATGTAAATAACAAATCGATCTGTGTCAGATGTGTTAAAAGCGTTCATGAATCAAAGTGATTGAGGGATGATTTAAACGGGTTTGAAGTTGAAACAATCAAATAGTACAAACAATTGACATAAATGAAAACAGTATTTCAAAGATTTATAAACATCATTGTTAAAGAAAATCGTAAATTCATTTTAATGTAAACACTATCGGGTCATGTTTAAATCCATAAATCATATACAACCTACTCAGTTTCTAGATGTTTCCATCGTTTTATTTAATCTTTCGGTCCTTATTGACACCAAAGTATAAATGGTTTATTCAAGCATCTTTAAAACGATGGCGGTCATTACATTGTAAAAAACAATTAGGCAAAAAAACTCACATTGTTCCAAATGATGCCTACAGACTATCAATTATAGACAGCCTATTCAAACTTTGTGTTTGTACTTATTTCTCTCTTGAAATGTGTTGAATTAAAAGACAATGACTTTAATTTGCAACTTGCTAGTTTTTCAATCTGCAAAAGGGCAATTTTTGAAGAAAAAAAAATAATTCTACAGCAGTTTTCTTGTCGTCCTTAAGAGTGAAGACCAAACCATTTGTGTGTTAGGGTGTTGAAGTTATCATTAATTTGTTGTCTTCACAAACTCACGATTTTTTCCTTTCTCAAACGGGGTAAACCTTGTTTAAGTATATAAAGCTGCCGTAAACCGTATTTTATATAAAAACAACGTGACAAATGTCCTTGTTGACGTCTTTTTAATTAAGTACAGTAGTGACCATTAATCTTAAGACTTCACTGGTCGTATTTAAAAGAATGCAAATTTTTCAGTGACTAACGCTCTACGTAGCAATGCAATTAGCATGAGATGCGTGTGGAGTTCATGACTTTTGACACTTACTGCACCACTATTTAAACTCTAGACCATAATGTTTAATGTGATGCCTATATAGACTTTAACAAAATTCAGTCACCTCGACTGTAAGATTCGAATGTTATCAGAATTGAGCGATGCCAAAAAATATATCCGATCGCTATGCATGCATGCAATAAGACGACCTTTANGAAATAGGTGAGCGACTCCAGGACCATCATGGTCCTCTTGTTAACTATTGTTTGGTCAATAACTAATAACTTGACAATTTTAAGTTTGCTTAATAAACTTAAAAAAAGCATAATTATTGTTTAGTTTATAAATTCAAAACATAGGAAACCTACAATTGCAGATTTGAAACAAAAAAAACAGACCATTCACAATCATCAACTATGTTTTTTTTAGTTTTTCCCTTATTAGATTCTTCTAGACTTTTGATATGTTTAAGAGTGAGGGTTGAAGTATCAAAATCAGTCATCATACTTTCTGTTGCAATTTGTTTGAGGTTAAGCCTATTTTTGGGCTAGATTGACTGGACTAAACCTTACACAATGCATTTGATCCCTTCGATAATTCCTGCTCGAGTTTGCATTGGACACAGCTGCATTCAACCTGTTTTGACTGGTTCCGAGCACAGCTGAACAATAACAAGCGCCATTAAAACACGTGATTGTGATATATTGAAAAAAAAATTACTTTAAACATATTTTATTTCCGAATAATGACATTGTACAAATATATACATTGGTCCATACATACATAATGGAAAAAGGGTTAAACCTGAAGTTCTTCAACGTTATCGGGGGTCCTTCCCTTGCGATATTTTAACATGTTGTAATGGTGACAAACTTACATTAAATATTAATGATGTAATTTACACAGTATACAATTGAGAACATAAATCGCAATGATTATATTTATTATATGGTGACAGCGTACAGTACTACTAATAAAAACAGTAGTTACCAAGAATAGTAATACTAATAGTAATGATTATGATAAAAACAATTATTTAGAAAATATACAGATATCTTATACAATAAAGGATATTAATAATGATAGTAATATTGATAGTAATAAGTCCTGTCCAGCAAAATGAAAACATGTTAGATAAGTAATGAATCGCTTTGTCGTAATATTGTATTTTAAAACTTTGTTAAAATGATGGTGTTGTTTTCATTTTTTAATGAAGTCTTACCATAAAGGAGCATCTCACGGTGAACAGTTTCACAATACCTGACTGTTGCTATTTATATTTGCCAATTTTACCACCCATAAGAACATAGTAGTTGTGCCTTGCTAGGACATGTCATCATTCATCCAGGACCACAATGGAAATAAGGAAATTCACATTTCCTTTTTGTGCTATCCTGGGTATATGAGTACTTGCCCTGGTACACTATGTTAGTAATTAATATGTGTTGCAACAATTTTTTTTCTTCTAAATGATATAACAAGAAGCAATATTTATGTATTTTTTTACCAAATGATAGCTTTCTAATTGCTTTTAAGCTCCTGTCTTTTAGCTGATCTGTGATATTTGTATTTCGTGTTATGCAGTAATTTTTAATTATGTTGTGTACCATGCCATATGTATTTTATATACTGAAATAAATCTATCTATCTATAGATATCAAGTGACGCGTCGAATCTCAGAACGAGGCTGAACGTGATAACTTTCCTTTCATATGTTACGCAAATGGTGGAGAGTATCGATGATTATAGAGAAGTTGATTGTTAATGCGCTAAGTCAATACATTGATAAGTACTTCTTAAATAACTATTATAACGCCTAAATAATAATTTAAAAACATACTATTTAGTACACTTAGTGAATATTTATAAATTTTATATCATCTTTATAGAAATACGAGTAACCCATTAACCCATCAGAGTAAAGGTGGTTTGAAGACTAAACATAGATAATTGCTCAAAACAAAGATATAAATTAGCCGCAAAATAAAATACATATACAATAGTATTATATAATTATAATTCTCAAAGGTATGGGCGTGTTGGTGGGAGCTGTTTTTCATAAACTATCGAACGTGCAAGGGGTGTTGAATCAACCATAAGACAAAGCAGTATAAAACGCGAAGTACATGACACTATTTAAATGTTATGTTTCTTTTAAATTGAATAACATTTCTTTGAGAGTGAATGACAATATTGAAGATTTATTATATACAAGTGAAACACACGGACGTGGTACAAATTGAACAGTCTATGCATGTATATTGAAATTTCTTCATAAGTGATTATGAGTGATAAATTTATAGCATCTTATATCATAAATCTTTATTGCTTGTATTTTTCGGAAACATTTTTTAACCCCGTTGTGGTCAAACGAAAATGCTTGTTTTAATTATGTTGTGCCGTCCGGATATTCGTTCCCATGGACAATCGTTCATCCGCTAAATTTGACACTTGTGTACGTTGTATTAACAAACCTGACAATCGTTCATACATTATTTTGACAGCCCGGACAATCGTTCCTTCATTATTTTGACAGCCCGGACATTCGTTCATATGTTATTTGACAGTCCGGACATTGTTTCCTACAATGTCTTGAAAAACTAAACAACAGAACAATATTCCGATCAAAGGTTACCATCTTTAATTAGGCGACACTTCAATTTACCAATCTTGTTTACAGTTAACCTATTCAGAATGAGCCGACAGATATGGTGTTAATTGATTAGTTGACTAATTAATTATCTGACTGACCGTTGTTCGACAATTCATTTTACGTAACTTGTTTACTTTAAGCCGAATCAAAACAGCTTGTCGATTTCTTAACTTTGATTAAGCAAAATGTGAAAACAATATGCATGTATAATAATGGCCCATTCCTTAAAATTCACTTCCAACGTATAACTTCTAACGAACGCCTCTTACTTAACAATATGATGGCTTTGCAAAACAGCCGCTCCGATTCCTTTCTTATGCATATCATCATAATTACAAGTTAAATAAAGAAAAACATATCAATTTCTATGCGGTTCTAATTGTTGTATTTCTTTCAATGTTTTTCAATTATTTTAGAAAATGTAAACAGTGAACGAATGTTATGAATAACAATTATTTAGGAACCATTGTCAGGACTGTCAATTTAATGCATGAACTAATGTCCGGGTTGTCAAAATAACGTTGGAACGAATGTCCGCATTGTAAAAATTAGCGTAAGAACGATTGACCGTGGGAACGAATGTCCGGGAATCGTTTCGTACACTAACGTGCACTCTTCATAGGTCTACGTAATGGCAGAGCTTTATTTTACCGGTACCCGCTGTATACGTAAAATATTTAGCATTACATTTTAAACATATTTAAAATGTATGGGTACTAAGCACTTTATTATTATGATTAAAATGGCTAATATCTATACAGTATTTAGTTTCTGACAATGTGTTTGGGCAAATGACTTTCAATTTTATCAAAATCTTACATATCTAATTAAAGAGTTGAGTATTTGGCGTTACATTACTCCAAGAAATGACTACGCAGTACTACTGTACTACCACGAGAAGACATGGAGGTATCATAAATTGTGTTTAATTAACAGACAGTCGCAACGTGTGGTTTATGACACCTTGTTGTTATTTGGTATGTGTCGGCACAGTATCTGACCGTAACGAGATAATGGGTTTGTGCTGAACACAGGGGAAATTAAACATCCGATATATCAATAAACAATATTATTGATAGATCTTTGATTAAACACCGTGATAAAAATGCTCAAACGGAGAGTGTCAAAATGTGTGCAAACATGTGAATAAAATCAAGGATTTCAATCAAGAAAATGTATTTAATGTATTTACACTTAAATTTGGGAAGTATATATTTACTGACGATGTCATCTTATGTTGACAATATCGTTACCTTGCCGAATGTTCAAACGCGTAATGGGTTGAAATTAGATGCGGCGTTGCGTGGTATTAGAAATGGCATCACGTTCAGCCTCGTTCTGGAATTCTGCGAGACACGTGACTTCGCGCTCTTATCGATTTGGCTTATTGTGAAAAGGGGATGAAACGATCGTAGCGCAGTAAATAGAGCTATTCGCAGCAATCGGTATGTATGACAATCCAAGAGGTAATGCTCAACATTTTCAGCATCATTTCCGCACGCACATAGGGGAGTGTTTTTTTAAATGATTAATGGATAAGTGCGAGTTAAGGTTGCTGCAATTATTTCTTAAGCGGGCATGTAGAATTGATGAGTGTCTATCCCCAGTGTAAAAGTATTGGGGATTATCTTTGCAGAAATGAAATAATTGTTTCAATGAAGTTTTAAAATTCGAAATGGTGTCAATGTTTCGTATATCAATAGGTAACGAATTCCATAGATTAATGGCAGATGGTAAAACGAGCGTGAATAAAGTAAAGTTCTTCTTGATAACATAGTATAGTCTTCCGCGTTTTTAAGATTTCGAGAGGATTGAACTGTTTGTGGAAGTAGGTAAGTAAGGTAATTGGGGGCACTGGCCGTTATGCATTGTGTTGATTTTAATTAGTTTAAGATAACTTCGTCGTTTTTCTAGACTTTGCCATTTAACTTCAGTGTAAAGGTTTCTAAGTGAGACGGANTGGTGTCAATGTTTCGTATATCAATAGGTAACGAATTCCATAGATTATGCAGATGGTAAAAACGAGCGTGAATAAAGTAAAGTTGTTCTTGATAAAATAGAATAGTCTTCCGCGTTTCTAAGATTTCGAGAGGATTGTTCATGTTGGTGGAAGAAGGTTAGTAAGGTAATTTAAGTTTATGTTGTGACGTGCTTCGCACGGAAAGTATGGCATAACCACGTGTAGCTTATTGTTACTGCAATGCGTCAGTAATTTAAAGTCGCCATTCAGCCATTTTTAATAATATGTTACAACTATAAATATCGTGTTAATCAATTCCATGTAAATGTGAGCAAGCTCTTTTCACTTTCCCATCGGGCACATTTTCAAAACAGTTGTAAAACCATTGAAACTATTTAGAAAACAACACATTTGACATACTGATCTATTGGATAATCTTCATAAATATGCAATTATTAAAAGAGCCCCTTAATTTCTTGATAGATACGTCATTATGCCAATACGAGACAAGACTATTAACAACGGTATACTCACGTGACAGTGCAATGTTGTTTCCAACTTAAATTTCAGAATATTAACTCGAAAGACCATACAGACCATTAACATGATAGCCAGACTATGACGGTAGGTGACCTTAAATAGTATCAGCATGATAGCCACACATTTGTTTATATAGCTTAATGATTATGTTTTGTAAATGTTTTTATCACGAATGCTTATTAAATGCACTAAGACAAGAAGTGAATGCTATAACTTAAAATTTGCTTGAAGGCATCCAAACAAAAAATAAGTAAAATAAAAACATAAACATATATAAATCAAAATATATAAATTAAACAGTTTTTTCAGAGAACGTTTATGATTTTGGTAAATAATAGGATTTCAGTGACACGTGACCTAAACCACACCTGCTGTTGTTTTCACATTTGCTTTATTTTCTTGACCGTGTCGTCAATTTAAGTCATCTTCGCACAGCCTCCTATAGGTCAATGAACGGTCAGGGTATAACTAGAACCAAGCAGTCATTCTCGGTCAGATTGTTTGAGTTCGAAAGCAGCAACAACATGATTTCTAGGATATTCGTGTGCTTTCTTCTGGTGGCGGTAACATGCACTAGTAAGTATCATATTTGCATAAATGAGTCGCGTTCTGAGAAAACTGGACAAAATGCATGTGCGCAAAGTGTCATCCCAGATAAGCCTGTGCAGTCCGCACAGGCTAATCCGGGACGACACTTTCCGCCTAAACTGGATTTTCGCTTAGCAGAGACATCATTTAAACGAAAAATGCCATAAAAGCGGAAATTGTCGTCCCTGAATAGCCTGTGCGGGCTGCACAGGCTAATCTGGGATGACTATTTACGCACAAGCATTATGCCCAGTTTTCTCAGAACACGACACAAAAAGGTGCAGAGCAGAACAGAACAGAATAGTTTATTTGGACTTAAGCATATAAAGCTCATCTTTATTAACATACATTTACAATAACAACATTCTTTTGAACTATATATAAAATTCTGTTCTGTTATCTAAGATGCATTCACTAAGTAAAATCATTTTTTGTAGGAATAAATACTTTTTTCTTTGAAATAAATTTAAAGAAGTTTACATACGCTTTTTCAAAAAGTATGCTCAATGACTAGTATCGCAAGTTGCAGTACAAACAACGTTGTAAGCGCTACATTGTTCATTATTTAAGTAAAGCGATTTTAACGTATGTATACCCGATAAAAAATCAGTTCGTATATCAATGATGTATACAATTGTATGCAAGCAACAGTTTAGATTATTGAGAATTTATTAAATATTTTGGCCGCGCTCTGGTAAAAAGGGGTTTAATGCATGTGCGTAAAGTGTCAGCTTAGTCTGGGACGACACTTTACGCACACGCATTAAACCCCTTTTTCACAGAGCGAGACTGACATGTATAATTCATACACGCTGATGTCAAAAATACACACTGGTCTCCAAGACGCCGTTTAATAGTTCAAATAAGATGCGCTTACATCTTGTACATACCATATATGGTTCATTTATTAACAATTATAAAATCAATAATGTTAACAGTGCATTAATCGCATTAATTTAATATAATTCGAATGAATACGAGTCAAATTGGAGTTTGCTTTTGTGCAAAAAGCCTGTAGATCTATAACTAAAAAAACTACATCTGTTCGAATGATATAAGTATCTTAATATTTGACATCTTTAATAGGTTGATTAGCGTTGATATGATTATTAAGCATTAACATACGGCAGAGCAGGACCGATCTCTTTAATCGGCCCGCTGTTGATATAACGGCTCGAGGGCTTACATATCATCCACTAATGTTCCTTCACTAAGATACTTTACCAAACCAGCTTTACTTTTTTTGGTGTGTTTTTCACGTCAACTGATTACTTATTTCTGTAACGAAACACACCATTTCAAGCTAGACCCTCCGGATATTCGGGAAAGTAATTCAGACGTAGTTTACAGTAAAATATTCGGGAGAAAAAAGCATTGAAAGAATCGAAAACATATTTTGATTTGCGTAATTGTTATGCGAAATTGCAGACTTCAATAGGAATAAACTATATCCATCGGTTTTGCAAGACGTGCTTTTGGTAAAAATGGTTAGAATTAGATACAAATGTTTACGCATAAACAGTTTGATTATAATTTAAACAAGGTTAATTGATGAAAAAAACTGAAAATGCTAGGACATATCGTTGAAATTGTATTGTTATAATCATTGGGTCAAAGTTGTCATTGAGGTCAGCTTGTCGTTTGTTATTTTTTAATGATTCCTGATGCTGTCATCGTTCTAATCTACAGTTTCAGCTGAAATTGATATTTTCACTATCCCAATTGTGCGCTCCTGTTATTTTTTTTACCGTTGATTTGAGGATTTTTATTTTCATTTTACTTGATTGTTTATTAATCACAGTCGGCTCAGACAGTGTGTGGACGCAATTTTGGTCAGTTAATCTCGCGCAATCGGATTTTTTTTTCAGATATAGAAAATCGGCCCGCGGCCGTTATGATCATATGTGTGGCGTTCTGAGAAAACTGGGCAAAATGCATGTGCGTAAATTGTCATCCCAGATTAGCCTGTGCAGTCCGCACAGGCTAATCAGGGACGACAATTTCCGCTTTTATGACATTTTTCGTTTAAATGAAGTCTCTTCTTAGAAAAAATTCAATTTAGGCGGAAAGTGTCGTCCCGGATTAGCCTGTGCGGTCTGCACAGGCTAATCTGGGATGACACTTTACGCATATGCATTATTACCAGTTTTCTCAGAACACGACACATATGGGCCCGGCGGATATTAATAACGGCCCGCTCGTGACGTATATGTGTTCATATTCACAGTAATCATATTTAGAATGGATTCATAGATTTATGGAAGTATCAAGTCAATGATATATTCGCAACTCGATTTAACAAACAATTCGTTCGTTTATCGCCTGTTCATAAAAGGTCAATAAAAGTCAAGAACTGGGTTGAAAGCTACACCTTTAACGGTGGATTGCTTTAAAACATTGTCTTAGTTTCTGCACCTGTTGTCTTTTAAATATATCATTTCATTCATTGTAATAATGATTTTCATTTTGTTTCAAATATTAATTTTGACATTACACTGAGTATATTGAAACTTTTAAGTATAATAATACAAGGTTTCGAACATTTGGCACCAAGCTAATGTGACATGATTTTACATAATAATTGTTATTTATCTAGAATGTAATGGTCATGTTAATTCATTCACTTCTTTTCTCAACTCATTAACCGCATATCACAAAATGAAATACCACCTGCCGATATATATCAGTGACACAATTAAATTTAAATAATGTGGTCACAAATAAATGTTCCTGTTTCTAAAAATGGGCTATAGATATTAAGTGTTCAAAACTTGCATTGCAAATTCTGACCCACCTTCACTATACACATGAGACGCGCTCTGAGAAAAGCAGGTTAAATGCATGTGCGAAAAATATCGTCCCATATTAGCCTTTGTAGTCCGCACCGGCTAATAAGGGCCGACACTTTCCGCCTTAACTTGGTTTTTATCAAATACAGCCTTCCTTTAAACGAAAAAAACAATAACAGACAGTGTCGTCCCTGATTAGCTTGCGCGGACTGCACAGGCTAATCTGGGACGACACTTTACGCACATTGATTGAACCTCCTTTTCTCAGAGCGCGTCTCAAATGCAAAATTGTTGTGATAGTTTGCACACTTATCCAAACCTCTGAACGACTTTCTGCTTTCAGATGCGCAGCTTGACATCGGTGACAGCTACCCGTGGGGATTAGGGACGGGTCTGGGGATGGGGATGGGCGTTGGCATGGGGATGCCCATGGGTATGGGCATGGGGATGCCCATGGGTATGGGCATGGGACTCGGGATGCCCTATGGTATGGGTATGGGCACGGGCATGTACAATCCGTTAATGGGCTACGGCGGCAGAATGATGAACCCGTTGATGGCTCGGATGCTCAACGAATAAGGCACGAATACAACACGAGATGTGACGCTTTGAGAAACGTGATTGTGACGTCAATGCTAATAGTGTCGTCATTACAAACAACAGAAGATTAAAAATGGTTCTTTAGTGTTTTGTTGTTTACACACGCGATGTAAAATATATATATATCATATGCTGAAATAAGTTGTGCTTTAGTATATACAATAATATCATCCAACAGAAGATTGAAAACAGTTTTTTAGTATTTTTTGTATACACACTTGATGTGAAATATATTACGTATGCTAAAATAATAATTAATGCTTACGTATACACAATTATAACAAAATGTATATGAAAATATGAACCTTGAAATTCCTAAATATATATTACATTTTTAACATGAAGTAAACAATTGTTTGTTGTTTTGTTAATGTGCGTTAACATTGTCTCTTGAATTATCAAACGTGCAAAATATTAATGGTGTACGGCCATTTGAATACTGTAAAATCAATCGATAGTATACTACTTAATGGATAGTGATTGGCAATCACACTGCATACGTATATTTGGCAATTAATAGTGTGATGCAAAATATAAATTGTATAATTGAGGCTCGCTTTGTGAAAAGGGAGCTTAATGCATGTGCATAAAGTGTCGTCCCAGATAAGCCTGAGGAGTCCGCACAGGCTAATCAGGGGCGACTCTTTCCGCTTTAACTGGATTTTCGTCAAGCACAATCTTCCTATAAACGAAAAAATGTAATAAAAGCGGATAGTGTTGTCCCTGATTAGCCTGTGCGGATTGCAAGGCTTATCTGGGACGACACTTTACGCACATGCATTTAACCACATTTTCACAGAGCAAGGCTCAATTATACCTCAAATAACTTCCCCATAATACATTGAATAAACCCATCATTGTATAATTTTGATATGCGTTGACGTTTCTAATTGAGCACATTCTCGTTAACGACGCTGAACTACTGTTTTCAAATATATTAATGACATTCTACTATAAAACAAATAAACCCCGCCCACTTTCTTTGATATCTGGTCACTGACAGATAACGCACTTTTAGCCCCGCCCACATCTGAGATTAGCATGTCACTCTAAAATGTTTTGGCACGCCCACTTGAAACTATTTTATGACAAAATGTCGTCACAATGTAAATAAAAAGTCGACATGTGTCAAATGTTTTAAAACCGTTCATGAATTATAGTGATCGAGGGTTGATTTAAACAGATGTTAGGATGAAACAAGCAAATAGTGCAAACAATTAACATAAGTTAACAAGTATTTTAAATATTTATAAACGTCATTGTTAAAACAAAACGTATACATAAATTAATTTGATGTCAACAATATCGGGGCATCTTTAAATCCATAAATTGACAAGCGTCGTGCGAAAATTGGCCCTGCACTCGAAAACTGAAAACGAGCCCAAACTTTAATCTTCGTTTGTTACTCAAAAATATGCGTGCATATTTTCATATTTTCCTCAAGTCACACCACACCTCAAATACTACAGCTAACCCAACTTATAACAAAACACACAATAACAAATGTCCGCAGAAGATTGCTTTTCATGTTGCATTTATTTATATTGTATTTAACAAGTTTATCAAATTACATAATGGTATTGCTTCAAATATGTTTATCAATACATTTTCACTACCAGACCCTTACAGCTCATTCTCGAATACTTGGTTAGATTTGTGTTTCTTATTAATGACATTTTATAAAGATAAACACTTACTTTTGATCTGCATGATTGCTTTCAATGCATGTTTCTTGAATATACACGTAGATTTGTGCCCAGCATACTTATTTGAAAAAGTGCAAGTAATAATTGGCAATTTAAAATATGTATTTTGGATTTAATGTTGTTTGTCCTGAACATAATGGCCTGTGTATGAAAATTCATGAACTATCTATAATGTTTTCATGCATTCAAAACTGATACCGAATATAAAGAACGATTTCCTAAAATAGCATTCCAAAATCTGAATAAATACACATCAAGGCACTTGTAATCCATAACTTTTTTTCATAACTCCTGTGTTATTTACCAACGGATTTCGTCAATATTTGGAATGTGAACAAATAAATCAAATATTCATACCTCATTTAAATTTGTATTTTGAAGATATCAACGTTTTTATTAAATATCATTAAATAAGCACTGTCCCTCTAAAATATAAGTTCAACGAAATGACACAATTCAAAAACATTTATTTTTGGTCAAACCTTTCATGTATTGTTTGAACATAATTAACACGCATACCCTTTAAAATTATGCAAGTCTTAAGTATATAAAGTTATTTCAAAAAGACAACAAACGGATTAGGTGAATAATGACAGTTGTCCGAAATGCATAGGACAGTAGCCAAGCGTACATCGCATACGCACTCACGTACCAGCGACATCACCATGTTCCTGTTTCAAATTTGCTTGAACAGCGTTGGATTTGACGTATTGCGGCCTAAGACAGACCTATACTAGCTCCAACGGTAGATAGGTATTAACTGCCATGGCGACCATAACTGGCAGGCTCCACATTTTCTTTCGGCAAAGTTCTTTTTGTCCAAAGATTATATACGAACATATTAGCTGCTATGTGAACCGATATCGTTTGAAAACTCTTTCCACTCGAACATTATTTTTATAAAGCAAGTATCGTCGTTTGAGACATAAGACAAAGTTTAAATATATTAATTTACTACGTTATGTAAATGGCAAAGCAGCATTATGCAAACGCAATGGTGCATGTACTTATTATTTATTAGTTTGTTCGATTATTTTAAATTTCAAGCGAAGTACAATTATCCCGTCTATTTACGATACATTAAAGCCCCATTAATACTAAAAAAACAACGGAAATTTCGTAAAGCATTTCGTAAAATTAAATTACCCAATAAAAAATCAATGTTCCTAATAGCAATAGCCAAAATTTCAAGGCCAGATGTGTTCTGGTAACATAGATTTTTGTAGATAAAATAAATGCTTGTTTGTAATTTTTCGTGTCACAATTAATTCTATTTTAATTTCCCGCACTGATATCTATTCATACGACATACGAACACTAAAATGGAACCATGTACGTGTTCGTGTGTCGTATGAATAGATATCGTCGCGGGAAATAAAAATGTTGTTTTTTATGCCAGAAAAAAAAAATAAAAACGAGCAATTTGTAACTACAAACATCCATGTAACCAGACCACATCTGGCGTTGAGATTGTGGCTATTGCTATAAGGAACACTCTTTTTTTAGTGGGTAACTTTATTTTACGAAGTATTGTACGAAATTTTTGTAGATATTTGAGTATTAATGGGTCTTTTCCACAATTTACCGATTACGAAATAGCAATAGGTATTGTTTTTTTTTATAGGCAAATACATATTGATTTGGGGTGTGTTTCAATAATTGCGTATGTAAGACATTCACTATAATTATTAATGTACATACCGCTTTACTTTTCAGCCAACGTCTTGAAATTTGAAACTATAAACGGTTCCTAAACATGTACCTTCGCTGTACATGATACAAAGGAGCGAAAACACAAAGAGAGGTTCACTTGCAAAATTACGATGAGAGGTTTTAAAATCGTAAGGTCGAAGCGTAATATCGTGCCGTAGGAATGTGCTTTCGCCCTCTCGAACGGGCGAAAAGACGATGCAAGAGTAAAATCAAAGTGTGATTAAAGATTCCAAATCTAGTTCAATTGTAAAAAAAGCCATGGTGACCCTTAAGCATGCATCTGATTGCAGAGTTAATTTGTCGGAAAAGACCTGACGCCAAGCTTCTAACCCGACTTGACCCTGATGCGAACATGGCCGGCATATTGTCAAGATAAACATTTTACATGGTTCATTAGGAATAAGTCATAAGTGTGGCTTCTAGTATAAAAGTGGGGTTCGAGAACTCACGTTAACGATCATATCGATCCTCTAGTATTATATTAGGGCAAATATTTTCATCTCAAGGTACGGAATAAAGGGAGACAATTGCGTATTTAGCGTCGCGTAGATTCTAGTACGAGTAAGTGTTCACTGTGTCAAACTCATATTATTGTCTTGTTGTTATTTCTATGAAACAAGTCATACAAATGTATGAACTTATTACTTGATCTTAGACCCTACCAAATCGTCGCCTTAATTCTAAAGTCGCGAATGTCAAAAATTGCAAAAATTGCATATTTGGTATCATTTTGTCGGGCTTGACGAGCTCTACACGATGCAACAAACGGCATATGTGTACCTTTCTCTACTAATGCACTATTGACCCCTCCACATTCGCGAAACGTGACAATTTTCTATTCATTTTAATTCTAAAATAGCGAATGTCTTTGTGAAGGATTCAGCCAACAGCATCGTCTTCTACGTACCACGTGACCAAACTTCCAAAATGGCGAACACGACATATTAAATAATTTCACAAAATGTGATTCTAAGTTTACAGACAAAACACAAACATTTGGAGTATGTTAGTTTTTTTCATGATTATAAATATGGTTGTTTTAGCTATAGCCAAAAATCTGCATTGCAAAGCATGAAGGTTGTCAGTTAATTCAGAATATTGTGCAAATTGTGTACACCATTTTTTGGATAAGACCATTATTCGGATATGTTCTCAGAATCTCATTCCTCCACCCACCCATACATGCACAATTAAATGTAGAATATAATCTTCGCTTTTGTTTGTGTGTGTGTGTGGGTCTGTATGCACGTGGGATGATTTGAGGAATTGGTTGCTTTGCTTTGAAGGGCGCGTTTTTGGAACGTGGCTTTTCTTTACGGATCATTTTATTTGGTTTTTTAAAGTGGATCCTTTGGAAGCATTAATAACCTTCAATAAAATAAAAACAGACCCGGTTTGATTGAATTTGTTCATGAATGATAATGGAAATAGCAACACAACCCACGCACTTTAGCACCAAGTGGAGTCTACTCTATTATAAACAATACAGTCTACTCTCGTTATCTCGAAGTCGGCGGGAACAAGAAAACATGTCGAGATAACGAGAGCTCGAGATATCCGATTAGGCGTTTTCAAAGAAAAAATGAGACGAAAATGTACCTTGTTTTTAACATTTAAATACCTGCTAAGTGGTCTAACTAAAGCCGTCACCGTGTGGCATACAACTCACAACGGCGTAATAATTACTGTATGAGATTCAATGCGCGTTTCTTACGATTCTTTGATGTTAAAAAATACTGAACTGTACATGTACGTTTTGTAGTTTGAAATGCAAAGTTTAATCGATTATTAGTACAGGATAAAATAAAAATGAAAAGCCATTCTGAGTCTTATCTTTATTATCTTTATTAGCATTCCGACCAATTGTCATGCAATAACAGAGCAGCGCATAGACATGGGCGATCATTTAATTCCAAACTGTTTCAACTTGCACTGCACACAACACTAGCCCAAAACTTCACTCAACATCCCCAGATCTAGACGCAGGCTTAAAAAATTCAGTAATGTCCTGCATTTAATTGCATTTAAAGTGACAGGCCTTACTCAAGTGTTAATGGCTAACGACATTACACATGTGTGTCATTGATGCAAATAACGGATCAATTATCTACCGCACAGTATCGGGAGCAGCCGGGCTAAGCGGGACGGTGAAGTATCAAAGAAATTGTGTTCACACCTTTACCGACAATGGGACAGTTATTCGCACTTCGAGATAAACCACAGTAAATACATGTAAAATCGGGACTCGGGACAAATTTTTATGTCGAGATATCGAATAAGTCGAGATAACGAAACTCGAGATATGCGAGGTTTATTAATATACATAAAGAAGGAAAAATGTTGGGAGATTGAGCTTACCTCGACATATCGAAAAACTCGAGATATGCGATGTCGAGATAACGAGAGTAGACTGTATTGTGTACATTCATTGATCGCAAACAAGTCTATTTCTTTTTTTCCATAATATTTTAATATTCATCATATTGGTGCTCATGAATAGTTGCACGTCTTTTATACAGTTTTTTTTCTTAAAGTATATAAATACTCCTTTTTTACTTTCAGGTCTCATCTATGTGCACTACCAGACGAAATTGTCATACGTATACTTACCTTTATAGACTTACACGAACTCCTGCAATCTGCAACTAGAGTGTGTCCGAGATTCAACTGGATTATCAACAACTACTCCATTTTGTGGCGACATTTTGAATTTCCAAAGCTTGAACAACTCCACATAGATGAACGCAGTTTAAAAAAGGATTCTAAGACATTCAAATCGAATGGTAGATTGCTTTATGCCATTTACAGACTTTATGTGTTCAACTCCTGTAATTGACCGATAGTTCTCTAGAGCAACATTTCAACACCTAGACTATTTGAATCTAAGTGACTCACCCATCTCAACACTATTCTGGCTGCTTGACGCTCCAAACATGCGTGTATTGGACATATGTGCATGTAAACTCTTAGTTGACGAGGATTTTATTGTTTTGAAAGCATGTGAGAATCTCGAGCAGATTTATCTTAGTTTTAACCTCAATTACACCAGAAACATTAATTAGTGTGTGTAATGGTAAACCCATTTACATAATAGACGCATGCGACGTTCAATTGGATATTGAAAACACAACACAATTACTGTTAAATGTGAAAGGAACGGTGCTATCTCTACACTGTTCGCTCAAAGACTATATAGAAATAGAGGAGTTTAAGACAGAAATAACGGATTGCTTTCTTGATACCACCATTAAAATTTACAGATTTGTTTTTTGCTAAGAGATGAAAATGAATAAACACATCATAAATGAAAACAATAATCTGAACCACAAATATGAAGATCATATGTTGCAGAAAAAGGAAACTACAACAGCACGTAATAGTGACAGAGAGAAAGCAAAATCAGGGGAATCAGGAGAAGTGTTTATTTGTTTTAACTTGGAAAATGTCCCAACTCTTCCTAGAGCCGATGTGAAAAACTTTTTTACAGGAGGAAGTTAAGCGTTTACAATTTAACAGGTCATAGCTCTATTGACGGTGGTATTTACAATGCGATATGGACAGAAGCTGATGCGGGAAGAGGAGGTAATGAAATAGCGAGCGCGTTGATTAGTATACTTAAAGAGATGATGGCACATCATCCCAATGTTACGGAATTTGTGTTGTGGTCGGACGCTTGTATCGCACAGAAGAAAAACTCTTTAATGACGCTAGCTCTTAAGACTTTCATGAAGGAATACAACGTTTAAAAGATAACGCAGAAGTTTGGTTGCCCCGGGCATTCCTCCATTCAAGAGGTGGATTGTGCACATAGTGCAATCGAACGATTACTAAATACAAGAGAAATATATAGTCGGGTGTCGCTCATCCGGGAACTCAGATCCATCAGACGCACGAAACCTTTCCACACCATCCAACTTAGAAGAAGACATTTTCTAAATTTTAAAGGTTACTAACACCTTACGGTTTGTAAGCATACCGTACACGTAAGTAAGATCTCTGAACTACGAGGAATGGAAAGATACTGAAGTTGAATATAAGTTGTCGTTCACACATGAGATGTTCAGTGTTGGTATAATAGGAAAGCCCATCACACGCAATAGTTCTAAGACAGAATTGCTTCAGTTACCATTACCGGAACCTCTTTCTGTATTTAGCAAACCAGAGGTACCAGCTTGTAAGAAATCTGCATTGACAAGCATGCTCCCATATATGAGCGCAATAGACAAACAATATTATAAAGCAATGAAATTGGTTGATGGTGGTGATGAACAACAAAGATCTCCGGCAAAGACACTTCGGGTTGATTAAGATGTGCACATTAAGTTTTGTACGTAAGAGTTGACAGTTTGAAACACTTCATAACTAAGAATGTGTAACTTGAAAATCAAATGATCACTTTTATTTTTTAAATGTTTAACATGACATTGTTAAGAAACATGATTGTATTATCACTTTATATTTTGTGTTAGCATTCTATGTTTCACTTTGTGTTATACAGTAGTGATCTATCATCTTTACGGTTACAGCGTTTCAACTTTTCGGGTTGTCATCAACAATTATAGACTAAGGTTTGATTAAGCTGTCGAAATTAAGTTTTTAAGATAGGATTTGTTGTTAGTATGACACAATATAACACTTAATTGCGAAATACACGTAATTTGAATATATATCTGATGTTCTATTTTATGTTTAAATATTTAACTTGCTAAGAAACAAGTATTTTCATTTGATTTTTTAACCTGTTAGAGTTATATGTTTCATGTTCTGTTACACAGTTTGATGTTACCAGTTTTCTTTATGGTAACAGTGTTTGAACATCTCGGGAAATCAACTTGAATATTGTATGTTGTAGAATACCGGTATGACTTTAATTTTACAGTTTTTTTTAAACTAGTTTTCCAAGCAGTTAGAATCCAGGACAGACACATTTTAAAGTAAAATATAATATCTCAGAACTGTTCTAGAAGAACTGTAACCATAAATTTTAAGTTAGACTATGTGTTTGCTTACTTTTTACCTTATCCGAAGTATACTGCATTTATATAAATAAGTTAACAATGTGATTTCCATAATCACGAAACTCAAAACTTTTCTTTAAAATTTACGTTAAAAAAGTCGCGAATGTTTCAATCTTGTTTTTAGAAGTGAAGTTTCGGTAAAAAATGCACAAATCGACAGATTAACAGAAACTATTCATTAATGTATCTTTTTTTATTGTAAAATCAATTGTCTTTAAATTTTGCAAATTGCATACATCTCAGCCACCTGTCAAAATTTCCATAAAGATATCTTGTTTTGTAATACATGGTTTGTTATTTCAAAACTTCAAAAGAGATTTTCTCAAAATCACTTTTTTGGACTTTCGTGGATTTAGAATTAGTGCGACGAAATATAGTTCACTGTGTTGTTTGAAATCACTAGAAAGTCAGCGGTCAGAAAAAAACAAACACCGGAATAAAATATTTGAGTATGAGTCGCTTTTAAATATTAAATAAATAAACACGTTCATTTGTGTCGTGTTCTGAGAAAACTGGGCAAAATGCTTGTGCGTAAAGTGTCGTCCCGGATTAGCCTGTGCGGATTTTCGCTAAGAAGAGACATCATTTAAACGAAAAATTCCAAAAAAGCGGAAATTGTCGTCTCTGATTTGCCTGTGCGGACTGCACAGGCTAATCTGGGATGACACTTTACGCACAAGTATTTTGCCCAGTTTTCTCAGAACACGCCACATTTGATCTTGTCAATCGCAATATCGAATGCAATTTTCGACATTTGGTTTGTTTAATAATTATAGTTGTATGAAGTATAAAAACGTGGAATCGTGAAAGCATTTTTGTCCTGATCTAATTTATGATCTCATTAAACAAAATCCTTTAAACTCCATGCGTTTTACAGCCAAATGGTTCACACCATTATTTGTTTTAATTGTTTGTCAAAATAATAAAAAATTACATCCAAATAAGTTCCGGACGTTAAGTTTGTTTATTTTTGTCTAATTTGAGGTCGTGGGTGAACGCACTCAGAAACTCTTGATTAACCCATTTATGCCGAGTGGACTCTCCCATCCTTCTAAATTGGATCAATTTATTTCCAAAATTAGGGATGTCTAGTATATTTATTTATACATTAAGAATATTTCTTACAGAAAAATGTCTTTAATCATGAGGCGTCTCATCTTGGTCTACGCTGTTTGCCAAAGCCTTTTTTCTATACGCTAGGCATAAATGGGTTAATAATAACAATCAGTATTTTTCTCACATTTGCTGCTAATTTATTGATGTTGTCGTAATGTTAAGGCAAGGTATTTGCACACACCCTTTGCCTACGTCACTTGGTCAAGATATAACAACATGCCAGCCAGCATTGACGAGTGAGGTTTTAGTTAGAAAGCAACTGAAACATGATGTCTATGTTATTCATGTGTTTTCTTGTGCTTGCAGTAACCGGCATTGGTAAGTATTACATTTTGTTTTTTAAGAATGGTTTCAAAAAATAAATGTCCATATCTGAAGTAACACTCTTTTGGTTTTGTCGTGTTTACTTAAAAAAAAACATCTTGACAAAACCACCCTTAAAATGATGTTTTAAGAAAGACTGCACGATTGTTATATGTGTTAAATTGTAATATATTGTTAAACATATGTAACAATAACATAAAATAGGCAAGAATACATTGAATGCGCATTTCATAAAATGCTGCAAAGACAAATAAGCGCCCGCGCCGATTGTGACGAAGATATTTCGTACATATTTTCCCATAATAACCGAAGCATTTGTCTTTTTATTAGGATCGGAGTTAGTGTTCGTGTGTCGTATAATAGATATCGTTGCAGGAAATTCAAATGATCCGTAAAACAAAATTGTGTCTTTCGGTCGTATGAACGAATCTGCACTAAAACTAAATTTAGATTAACATCGTACATGCATGATAAACATGCTGGCGAACTCGACTGTACAGACATTTTTGATTTCAGAATTAAATATCTGGCTTATTTCGCATTTTTAGACACACGTTCTTCTTAACTTTTATTTTTAATTTATATTGAAATAATTATTATATGTATGCTAAGTTGTTTACCCATTTTTATATAAATTCATAAATATTTGACAAAATCGTACAGTCTCACTTTAAAACACAAGTATATATGCTATAAGAAGAACAATAGGAATCTTCAGAATTAAATTAAAGATACATAACATTATTTCGACGCTAAGTAATGGTAAGTAATGGTAACACTCGTATTCAATAAAGAGTACTCATTATTTCGATAGGATTATTTCATTTAAGAATTATTCATTTTCTACATTCTATATTATGGTTGCAATATAGATATTCAAATATGTAAATGTCAAGTTTGTTCGCCAAACTGCGCGTTGCAATTAAGCTCGAGTCAAATACAACTGTATATTTTTTAAAATAAAGACTGATATTAAAATAGCAAATATTATGTTAAATGGGTTTCATACCTCTGATGATACTCCTGACACAGTACCAACAGAAATGTGTTAATTTATTAGTATACCAGGAACTGTATCATTAGATAATACGTATTGTACAAGACAGACGAACTGTTTTCTCCATATAAAGACAGTCATCATGTATCAATTGTTCCTAGTTGTGCTGTACTCGAACTATCGAATGATCGATATTAAACACTCATCTTCGCCAGTTTGACATTATACACTCCACAAAGGTTTTACTATTATAAATAGACACCGTCGTATGTTCTAGTCATGCATTATGTTAGTCAGTTTGCTATGACTATTTGCATTATGAACGTAATATGTACGCATCTGTACATATAACATATATACAATAATTGAAACAATTCACTGCGTGCTAGGTAACGATTTATTGAACGCTAGATCGTAATGCCTTTCGCGTTTGTCTTAAGGAATCCTTGAATGTACCAACGTAGTTCACATAACCATCCGATCCTCGAAACGACTTTCTGATTTCAGGGGCCATGTCGTTCGTTGACACCGACTTCGCACTTCTCTGTGGACTAGGCATGGAGACTGGAATAGGGCCAGGGCTGGGGTAGCCCGGCTTTGGAATTGGCGGTTACAATCCATTACTGGGCTCGCCCTTCGGCAGGATGAACCCGTTGTTCATGGGCGCTTTGTTGAGCAAATAGACCCTGGATCATGGAAGACATTTCAACTTTTGAGTCACGTGATGGTGACGTCATTGTAAGACATGACCTAAGTGCTAAAGAACATACCATTGGGAAGGTTTGACCAAATTATTTGAATGAAATCATGAAAACATACATTTAGTTAGTGCGTGACCGGGATAAGAAATGCGTTATTTTCTGTGTTTCTATGTTAGAAAGATATAAACGGTCATTATTTAATGTCGACTTTTACACATAAATTATATAGAAACGTTGTATTGTTATGTTATGATATATTGTGTTATGTTTAACACATATCTGTATAAACCTTATGTACGCATAATAAAATACTCTTATTGTTATTTACATATTTATATCAATCAATTAAATGGTGCAATGCTTGTTTCACGTGATCAATTAGGCCTCATTAAATTAATTAATGTGTAACCTATGTAAAGCGCATGCGCAGAAAAATGGATGTTGTGTTCAAGCTATGTTTTGACAAAATTAACATGAAGGTAGATATAGTATATTTAAACATATAATTTCACAATCCCAGTATCTTCTTTTTTGCCATTCTATTTTAGTTCGGGTATTGATATTTAACCTTTAAAAACCTGGGTTAACAACTATCATATCATTAATGGTTGCTTTTCAAATCTGTATAGCTAACTACATTTAGATAATTTTTTTGACCATGCTTGTGTTCGTAATAGACATTTAAAAAAAAGAAAAGAAAGGACATTATATAAATGACATACTTATTGCCAACATACAGAGTTTGTGTTTATCGATTTTAAGCTTTGTTTTCTGTTAAACACTTTTCGTTGTTTATCCGAATACAACAAAAATATGTTTAAGTAACGGAATATGAATCACATCACATAACAGTTACTAAATCGTTGTTCTTTGACCGATTTAAAGCTGTAAGCAAAATGTTATGCAATATTCCTATTTTTAAATTATTAATGGACTGCTGCTTAACGAAAAGGCAATCCTTCATTTGTCCAAAAGATGTCTGCGCTTAATACCCATGTGAACTCCCGGTGAACTCCAAACTCATACATTGTCTGTCTACAAAAGCAATTATAATGTGCGATGTTAACACCCCACCACAGCGGCCGCGAGCATAACGATGGTTTTACTGTCGGACCCATAAACCATGTGGTAAACTACTTATTATAAAGTTTATCGCGGGTTGGATAAATATCTCCAATTCTGACGTTTTCTCCGATTTGAAATATTAAAACAATGCACGTACAAGTCCAGAAACGTTCAATTAAATGACAGATAACCCGATATGAGAAAAGAAGGCAGAAAAGAAATGTTCATTTACAGACTAATACGGATAGCAGACAAGAAAGTCGTTTCCATTTACAAACGGAAAAGCAGACAACCAAATAGTAAAGGAGGCAGACAGGAAATGTTCATGTACAGACAGATAAAGACAGAACATAACAGAACAGAACAGACAGTCTATTTAGACTTATACATAAGTACATCGTCTTTAATACATACAATTTTAAATAAAGCAATGCCACGTGTCAGAGTATAATAATTGTGACCAAATCAATAATACAATATAAATATATACATGTATGTGTGGGTAAATTCAATGAAATTAAAAAAAAACAAAGTAAGAACAGAGAAAAACAATGATTTTGAAAAGAAGTAACATACTAAGTTAAGTGGCAGTAAGAATAAACTATTATATTTAATTGACTATGGTATATATGATATAAATTTAACCAAATTACAAAAAAAGAAAATCTATTAATTCACTTAATATAAATGACTGAAAAGTGATGTTAATCTAGTTAAAGAAAAACTTAACTTAAGTCAATAAGTGATATTTATAATAGAATTTCGTATAGTTAAAGCTTCAAACACAAGAAATGTTCATTTGCAGAGAGACAGACATCCATAGGCGGAGAGGCTTACAAGAAATATTGTACAGACAGATAACGACAGACAGCCATAGGCGGCAAGGCTGACAAGAAATATTCATGTATATACAGATAAAGACAGGCATCCATAGGCGAAAAGGCTGACAAGAAATATTCATGTACAGACAGATAACAACAGACATCCATAGGCGAAAAGGCTGACAAGAAATATTCATGTACAAACAGATAACAACAGACAGCCATAGGCGGAAAGGCTGTCAAGAAATATTCATGAATAGACAGATATCAACAGACAGCCATAGGCAGAAATGCTGTTGTTTATAGTCAGATAAACATACAACCATATATGAAAGGAAGGGAGACAACACATGCTCATGTACAGATAAGCATACAACCAGATATGAAAGGAAGCGGGGCAACACATGTTCATGTACAGACAGTTTAACGTCTGAAAAAGGCATAGGATACACGTTAATTTACAAACAGATAAAGACAGACAAACATAGACAGGAATACAGGAACGATATGTTCGTTTACATATAACAGGCAATCAGGTAACCAGGACAGACAAGCAATGTTCATTTATAGACAGATACGCAGACCTCCAGATAGGCAGGAAGGTATACTTTATTTCGTTTAGAGACATATAAACAGAAAAGTCGATAGGCCGGTAGAGATTCAATATTTGTTAATTTACAGAGTGATAAACGAACAACCTCATTAGAATGAGGGTAGACAATTAATGTTAAATTTCAGACGGATAAACGGACAAACCAAGGAAGGCAGATAAGAAGTGCTCTTTTGCAGACATATGAACAGGCAACTTAGTCACAAAGGCAGACCAAAAAAGTGCATTTACAGACAGATTAACGAACAACGTAGCAGTGAAAGCAGACAACAAATGTGAAGCGTCGTGAGAAAACCGGGCGAAATGCATGTGCGTTAAGTGTCATCCCAGATTAGCCTGTGCAGTCTGCACAGGCTAATCAAGGACGACACTTTCCGCCTCAACTGGATTTTTGCTAAGCAGAGACATCATTTAAACAATACATACCATACAAGCGGAAATTGTCGTCCCTGATTAGCCTGTGCGGACTGCACAGGCTAATCTGGGATGACAATTTACGCACAAGCATTATGCCCGGTTTTTTCAAAACGCGACACAAATGTTCATTTACATGCATATTAACAGCCACACAGTGACGGCAACTCAGCCCAGAAATGTTCATGTACAGAGAGAAAATCTGATAACCAGGTGGCTGGAAGGCAGATAATAAATGTTCATTTACAAAGAAACAATCCAATAACCAGTTGGCTGGAAGGCAGATAATAAATGTTCATTTACATAGAGACAATCCAATAACCAAGTGGCTGGAAGGCAGATAATAAATGTTCATTTACAGAGAGACAATCCAATGACCAGTTGGCTGGAAGGCAGATAATAAATGCTCATTTACAGAGAGACAATCCAATAACCAGTTGGCTGGAAGGCAAATAATAAATGTTAATTTACAGAGAGACAATCCAATAACCAAGTTGCTGGAAGGCAGATAAGAAATGTTCATTAACGGAGATACAATCAATAACCAGTTCGCTAGAAGGCAGATAATAAATGTTCATTTACAGAGAGACAATCCAATAACCAAGTGGCTGGAAGGCAGATAAGAAATGTTCATTAACGGAGACAAAATCAATAACCAGTTGGCTGGAAGGCAGATAAGAAATGTTCATTAACAGAGAGACAATCCAATAACCAGGTGGCTGGAAGGCAGACAAGAAATTTTCATTTACAGAGAGAAATCCAATAACCAGGTGACTGACGCAGATAAGAAATGTTCATTTACAAAGAGACAATTCAATAACCAGGTGGCTGGAAGGCAGATACTAAATGTTCATTTACAGCGAGACAATCCGATAACCAGGTGGCTTGATGGCAGATTAGAAATGTTCATTTACATAGAGACAATTCAATAACCAGGTGTCTGGAAGGCAGATAAGAAATGTTCATTTACACAGAGACAATCCAATAACCAGGTGGCTGGAAGGCAGATTAGAAGTGTTCATTTACAGAGAAACAATCCAATAACCAGCTGGCTGAAAGGCAAATAAGAAATGTTCATTTACACGCAGACAATATAATAACCAGGTGGCTGGAAGGCAGATAAGAAATATTCATTTACACTGAGACAATCCAATAACCAGGTGGCTGGAAGGCAGATAAAAAAAAATCATTAACAGAAAGACAATCGAATAACCAGGTGGATTGAAGGAAGATAAGAAATGTTCATTTACACAAAAACAATCTAATAACCAGGTGGCTGGAAGGCAGATAAGAAATGCTCATTAACAGAAAGACAATCAAATAACCAGGTGGGTGGAAGGCAGATAAGAAATGTTCATTAACACAGAAACAATCCAATAACCAGGTAGCTGGAAGGCAGATACGAAATGTTCATTAACAGAAAGACAATCAAATAACCAGGTGAGTGGAAGGCAGATAAGAAGTGTTCATTTACAAAGAGACAATCAAATAACCAGCTGGCTGAAAGGCGAATAAGAAATGTTCATGTACACAGAGACAATCCAATAACCAGGTGACTGGAAGGCAGATACAAAAATGTTCATTTACACAGAGACAATCCAATAACCAGGTGGCTGGAAGGCAGATAAGAAATGTTAATTAATAGAGAGACAATCAAATAACCAGGTGGCTGGAAGGCAGATAAGAAATGTTCATATACAGAGAGACCATCCGATAACCAGGTGGCCGGAAGGCAGAAAAGAAATGTTCATTTACAGAGAGACAATCCAATAGCCAAGTGGCTGGAAGGCAGATTAGAAATGTTCGTTTATATACAGGAAAGTAGGAAGGCAAACCAGAAATATATCAGCGCAGAGCAGATAAAGATAGAGCAGTTTATTTAAGGCTCTTACACTACACTGGAATACTTTTCTATCGCAACACTGTTCAAACTTAAATATCTCAGTTACTAGTACAGATAATGATTTAAAATAACACATGTGATCATTTGACATTATCCTGAGCACGCGCAAGATAAACTTATTCATCCGTGACGATCGGACGATTTAGCACGAGGGTTATGTATGGTTTCAGCCTTTTGCACGTGCAAATTGGGAAACGCGATACAATTTTCATTTAATTTTAATTTCATCATTCAAGGTGGGGTCTTACACCAGGACAACATAAAGCGCTTTGAGGCCGCACAGCAGCTGCTTTTAGAGACAAGTCTTAAGCAGAAGGCCCGTAATTTCGTCAAAAATCAATTGACCGGATCGAAACTCGAATTTGATCTGTAAGTCATATAGTTAGACTCACATACCAAAACCCAGGTTGTTATCTGAAAGCGTTAAGTAAAACAATCTGGAAAAGTGTTACTGTGAAGGAAATGTTTAAGTCCAAGGCCCGTAACTTCGTCAAAAATCAATGAACCGGAACAAAACTCAAATTTGATCTGTAAATCATATAAGAAAACTCACACACCAAAATTCAGGTCATTATCTGCAAACGTTTAGAAACAAAACTGCGGAAACGGGTTTACTTTTCACATGGTTCTTAGTTTACGTTTAATGATTTTTCGAATTTGACTTTTCTAGTGATGTTTTTAAGTTGTTAAGTTTGATATTTTTGTGTTAATCAATTCCAATTAAATTTACAAGAAGTATTGCATATGTGTTGAATTATTCTGAGTCTAAAATTCAACAAAATCCGTTCAGAAATAAGGGAGTTATATTGATTTGAAAACGTGTTGCGTTAGAAAAGTCTCCAAGTGTATACGCGACTTCTTTTCTATAGAAAACGAAATAAATCATGTGCGGGTTATTCTGCACTATATGCGAATTTTAATCTTTCAAAAATAGTTCTTAAACATGCACGGTTATTGTACCCTTAAATGCATTGCATTGTGCATTTATCCAAAGAGAGGATTGTAAGTAATAAAATGTGATTTCTCACTCGTTGTTGAATGCTTTCGAATTTATATCCCTTACCATTGTTTGAACTATACGTAAAAAATAAACTCGTATAATTACATCAAGTCAAGACAAATAATTATTCAGTCTTTAAACAGTCTACATCGTCTAAGCACTAGAGATTTCACATCCAATTATGTCAGAGAGATAAACATAGAAATAAAATAAACATAAGCAGCATCGTATACGGTTACAAAAAAGGCTAGATATAATACAAGTTATGCATGTTTATGGAGGATTACTATTTGAAGTTAAGTAACAACATTAGCAATACTATTTCTTAAAATCAGAGCTTCGTTTACAAATTTGGCTAACCAAATAAGTTCAAATGTATTCGCTGTATTCAGTTATTGGTGGAATTTATAAACAGAAGGCCTAATGTAATAACATTTCTTTTTATTTTTTTCTAATATCAACGTATAAAGGACATTTACAAACAAAACATCAACACATACATTCTCAAATATAACGCAATCGTGTTTTTTAGAAACAAAACAGACACAACAATAACGTGTTTTATGTAACATCGCAAATGCGCACATATAGTGCTAACGAGTTCTATATACTCATAAAAAGCAGTATGTTAAGACAGCCATGTTATGTTTTATAACGTTTGATGAATTTCTAGACGTAGATTAAAAGGTAAATTGGATGTATGATATTTATATCTTATATATATAAAACAACACAAACATGAAATGAGAAAATCGGTTTAGGTGGACTTTATAGAAGAGACGTAAACAAGGAACACCTGCTGGTATATAGTTGAATAAAGGTGTTTTAATTAAAATTTAATTATCAACTCATTGAGATGTTCAACGTATCACAAAAACGTACGTTTGAAGCGCATTCATTGATGAAAGATGCACGTCTTTACAGTTATGCGTGTTAGTGAATGGAACATTGTCTGTGACCATGTTTAACTAATTGTTAAATTTGAAAATGACTGTTTGTTTTTAATTGCAAATATATCAGCACGTTTAAGACGTAAACGAGGGCAACGAACGAAAATATAGAGTGGAAAATGATACTTTCCAGATTTGTTTTGAGAAGATAAATGTTCAGGTAATAAATTATTAAATTTTAATTGTTTTTTGTTATTGCAAATATATCAGGACGTTTAACACGGAGACGAGGTCAACGAACGAAAGATAGAGTGCAAAATGACACTTTTACATATTTGTTTAGAGGAGATTAATGTATGATAATCAATTAACGTGGAACATGTGTTAAATGGGACATCGACCAGCCGCGAACTACAGTAAATCACAGCCTCTAATGGTCGTATCTACGTCATATAGTCCATTACTGACGCGATTAATAAATCCTGTATATATGCGTACCGTTTCTTTGGCTTCTTCAGTCCTTAAACTATTTGTGGAAGGTTATAGTGTATACAATGAAAGCGTGTGTTTCCATATGTGTTTTAGTCTGTCTCGTGGGATTTGGCTGTAAGTAACTTTATTGTTTACCAAATTAAAAAAATAATCTGTGCCCGTATTCACCCACCAATTCTAAGACTTAAAACAAAGAATTTTCTTTAAAACTGTTTTGTTCTAAAAGTAAATTAATGTTAAATCCATAATGACATTGAACACCTATAAATACAAAATCTTCATTAAGATTTCGTTCCGACATAGGCAACGTGTATTGCCTGTATAGATTCAATTTTAGAAGTTAGATTTCTTGGTTCTATTTTTTATTCTTAAGTCTAAGAATGGGTTGGTGAATACAGTCCCTGTACTTGCGTAGCTCCTATACTAGTTAATGATGTATATAAAAGCATTTGTGGCGTGTTCTGAGAAAACTGGGCAAAATGCTTGTGCGTAAAGTGTCATCCCAGATTAGCCTGTGCAGTCCGCACAGGCTAATCCGGGACGACACTTTCCGCCTTAACTGGATTTTTTCTAAGCAGAGACATCTTTTTCAACGAAAAATTCCATAAAAGCGGAAATTGTCGTCCCTGATTAGCCTGTAGGGACTGCACAGGCTAATCTGGGATGACAAATTACGCACAAGATTTCTGCCCAGTTTTCTCAGAACACGACACATTTAGTACCTTCTTTTCAGACTATTAGTGTGGTTCAAGTTAAAAGTACCCTTATTTCTATGTGTTCGCTTTCGAAAGACAAATGTACTCGTAAAGAAATGCCCTTGTTCAGATGTACTACCTTAACCCGACCAAAATAGGCCCCGTAAACTAATTGTGTAGGGATTATAATTTGTTTCAAGTCAAATGTTTTGATACACAAAATGAATATGCTGTGAATATAAGGTTTAATGAACTAATTGTTAACCGATATATTGTCAAAACAGCAAGTGAAATACAAAGGATGCATCGTACGTGGGGCGGAAGAATACATAAATGCAAAATTAAACTACTACACTCACTCGAGATACGTAATAAATTGCGTGTTAAGTTGTATGAAAATAAAAGTACGGAAAGCTGATTCGGACGATAATATAAGTGAAGTGATAAACTTGGATAATATGTATTATAAACAATTACAAACAACAGAGCTTTGCTGGAAGTCTATAATCGACCCTAACCTTTATATCGTAAACGGGACGATTATAAAATTCCGACAAAACTCTGGCATATGTTATTGTCTAAGGATTTGAATTGTGGCTGCAGTGTATCTATTTTAAATTAGTCTAATTGCACTTTACTTTCAACCAACACACTCTATGTTATATATCACTTAAAGGTATATGTATACAACTAGAACAATGAGGACATTCATGAGCCTTGAACAGCGTCGTGCAAAAATGGATCTTATGCCAATTGCGACCAGCGTAGCTCCAGTCCATCATGCGCATTCGCAAAGACTGGTCAGGGGCTACGCTGTCCGCTTGTGAGACGGCGAATCCGTGGGTGACTTAACAGACGGCCGGATAGCTCCAAGCCAGACTGCGCAGGCCTGCATGGAGCTGCTCTGGCTTCATATTGTATTATACACATTTTCGCATGACGCGGGTCATTTTACTCCATTTGCTTAGGACGAATACTTTTTTTGCAAAAACGTTTTAATGATTACTGATTGAGATGTCGCGTTACCGATCATGATGTCGGTGATCTATTTTCTTTACAGCGTGACATCTCAATTCAAACTCCGATTTTCATTTTAAATACATTTCTGTTTTTTTTCAGATGCGTTTGAATTCGCCAGTGACCTTGGCATGATGGGAATGATGGGAGGATTCCCGGGGATGGGAGGAGGGTGGGGAATGGGCGGCATGGGCCCTATGTATGGTGGCGGCTATAACTCAGGCTGGGGCGGGGGCTGGGATGGCGGCATGGATGGAGGATGGGGCGGCAGGGACGCCGGATGGGGCGGAAGGGACGCCGGATGGGGCGGCAGTGACGCGGGATGGCAGGGAGAAAACCGTGGTGGAGGTTGGGAAAATAAGGGCCGCAGAGGTGACAACATGGGAGGATGGTGAGACTGCGACGATGGCTCGACTTATATACAAACATACTACACATACAACAAGAGATGTTTGCACACTCTGCAATTATGCAAAATTGCTGCAATTAAATGGACGAAACACATATTCGTTCTTGTAATTTCAATGATACGACAATGGACACACGCTTGGACACAATTCAAACCCGTGGAGCGGTGATGTCACTACATTTCAAACTTAAACAATATACCTGGACTCATTGATGTGATGTGGCTGTCACCGTCATGAAATGGGTTAAATATTACTATTATAATAATAATTTGTGATTTTGTGATATATTCAATATTATTTTTGTTTGGTTTGTTGTTGCCTTGCATTTACTTCAACTGTTGTGTTTTGTTATGCAATTGATAATATTAAACACTTTATAGAAACGTTGCGTATGTATGTTATCAATAATATAAAGCGGTGCATTGCGCCTAATTTATTTATTGTTATATTCGACAAGGTGTTATTTTGTTGACATTTCATTCATTCTAAAACCTAAAACGCAGACCAAAACAAATGATATTTAATTCTTAAACGATATGATGGAATGTAGTTGAGTAGTTGAGATCCCAATAATTCTATGTACATTAGTATAATTATGTATCAATGTACCATACATAACCGGAATCGAAATCAGTGCACCGCACACATATATATATATATTTATANTCCTTGGAGACATATTGACTGCATTTCAAATAAATTTAGATACGTATAAACCAATATATATTCCCATGTTCTCACGTAATAAAGTAACAGAAAAAATGGTGATGTCGTTCTGGAAATAAGGAAACAACGCTCAGTACTTTGTATTCGTGATTCAAGTAAGATTCTAACTCATGTCTACAAAACTAATTCACTTCAATGAAAACTTTACCTTAATAAAGGAACGTTGTCACTTTAGTTCTATGTCTAACCCTAGAGTCTTTACGTACTCTAAATACAGGACTCGTCTAATACATAAGGACAACTCATGCGCAACACGGTAGTGTATGTACATATTCTAAACCATTTTCGTGTCGTGAACTTGCCTGGGTCAACGCAAAGTGTCATAGGGACAAGTGTTAATAGTCATACAACTAAATATTTGACTGAGTATGTATTCAAACAAGAAAAGTACATGTACGTGTAAAGACACCGAATACTTACTATACATGTATATTATTGTCGAATGTTTTATATTTTACTGAATTAGCCGTCGATTATCCTCATTTAACAGAATTAATGAGCTATTATTGGAACATGTCCCCAAACCACAAATTGTAAATCAAGTGTACACATCTAAGGTACCATTGATAAGAAAATCTGGCCCCACGTGTTTTTTTTTTTACCCAGTGTATTGATCCTCGAAATAATACCTCATCTTTATTGAATATAAGTATACTCTTTTCACTCAGTTGTCGTAGCAACAGTTAACTTCCATGTTTCCTCTGCCAGGGTGCAGGATCAACGGGGTTTTCACGGGTTTACACACGGGCTGGACAGAATGTAAACACACTAATAAGAACTTTATCTTTGCAAATATCTCAAGTTATTGCAATACATTTGAAAAAATCTTTAGTGAATAAAATACAGTTTTGCTTGCAGTTTGCTTGCAGCTAATTAAATTCTGAAGTAGTTCACATTGCCATAAGCAGCATACACAACTGTCTTTTAAGCACTAGTTGAAATTCTTCAGAAAAAATATTTTAAAGAGTGATTTGAAGAAAAACAAAACTTACCGGTGTATGTACATCCATTAATGTTCAATTGTGAACCCCACAAAGTCACGTAATCCTGCACCCTGTCTGCATCTGTGTATTGATAGCATCTTATACGAGTCGCTGCATTGTGATCACAAATGTAAGCCAGAGCCAAAAAGCAGTGCAACCTCCGCGTGTAGATGTGACCGGTTCCGACCAATGCTCTATCATATCAATGGCGCCATAACGCATCATGTGATAATGGTTGATTAAAATAGTATTATTATTGTATGTTAAAATTATTTCTCTGATGCAGCATGTGTTAATGTAAAGAATATGTACACGTTCAATAATGCAGAGTTGAACACGGATTTGCATTAACAGGAAAAATTTAAAAACTAGAAATCCTTCCAGACATGGTTTCCGGGGTTTAAATAATGATGCCTTAAAGTAAAAATATTTCGTAATCAGTATATTGTGTAAATCGGATAGGATTTAACACTATGTGTATTCTTAGAGAACAGTTTTGTTATAATTACAATGACTATTTAAAGAAGACATGTACGAGGTCTCTAATGCTATAAATTGTAACGATTTTTGGAATCTCTTGCTTCGAAGAGCTTTGTTGTTAACGGTGTACGTTCAACAAATGTGTAAAACACATTTTAGTTTTTCTTTTTTTGACTCCAACGATTTTTTGGTTGCTTTTTGTTTTGAAGATTTAAGACATCATTCGTCGCTCAAAATAGTGAAATTTAAGCTTTGAAAACCTAGTAACAAAAAATGAGTGCGCTGACCTAAGCTAGTTGGGTAGGAAAACAATGTATTTAATCAAATACCGCGTTTGAAAGTTATCGTCTATCCTGATGTCAAAAGTCGGTAAATTTATGACTATAATGTATGCGTTTAACTTCAGTTAAAAGCACCGTATATTAGACACGCTGACAGGTCCACTTTTAAACTGGCCACAGTCCAGCGACTCATGCCACTATATCAATTACAGTACAGCGGTCACTGAATCGCCTGTCTTAATGTTATAAATTAACAAAGTGACGTGTTGGTTACCCTTGCTTCACAACCATTAATAACATAGACTGTAATTATAATAATTTAGATAAACATATGGAGATTAAGAAAGCCGCGATGTTAGAGGTGTTAATTAAGGATTTCAAATGCGTTAAATATACTAACCGATGTTAACCGGACTGCACAGGCTAATCTGGGACGACACTTGACGCACATGCATTATGCCCAGTTTTCTCAGAACGCGACACTTAAATCTTGACCGAGTCTAGCCGAAGTGATAAGGACCACTCGTCGGTTTTCTATCTCGTTAAAGGGACTTGTTCACAGTTTATCAAAATGAGAATTTTTCAACTTTCTGTCGCAGATTCAAGAAATAAATGAACAATGTACATCAGTGCGCAAAATAACACTAATGCCGCAGACTTATACTGAAAAAGCACTTTCGTTTACGAAAAATCATCGTTAGAAATTGATAAGATTATAAAGCGTCTCAGACGCGAAACGATTAAAAAAAATGTCGATGTCTTGTGTAATCGTTATTTTTCGTAACAACACGTGGATGGTAATAAAAAGTTGTTTAAAACTGTAATATACGATCCCAGCGTTTGATAAGAAAGTATCCACTGTCCCAGGCGTTACATATCGGCCATTCATATTCACGACTGCACAATAATTATACCACCATCCTCCATGACAGTTTTTGGCACTGCTGTTTACGTCATCGTGGTCGTATGTGCAAAATCCATATCCATTGTGAAGTTATAAACCTGTTCCGGAATCACCTATAACACGTTGTAAAAAAACGAATAAAAACGGTATACGAACGATAACTCTGTGCGTTATTTATCTTTAGTGCGTAGTCGAGACGTTGAAAGTGTTATAATTGTGTAGATTACGTTTTGTATGTTACCAATCGATTGCTTGTTATGTACACAAGTACAATTTGTATAAACGTTGACCTTTATCATACTATTTACTATATACACTCAATTTATGAAAATCAAACAACGGTCTACAACTAACCAGCAGTTCCGTGTCCCTCGTCCACATGCAGCGTGTAGTTGGGTGCTGCTGACAGTCGGAAGTTAGGAAACACTTCATACGCCGTGGATCCGTCCGCCGCCGTCAGGTCGATCCGTAGTTCGTTCTTCGCGTTGGAGGTCATGGCATAAATGTTCTTCAGTCCTTAAAAACATATTTAAGTAACGAAATAATAAGTGTTAACAAAACCTTATTGAACTAGCATTATTGCATAAACTATATATATAATGACCTCTGGCGGGGTGCAGAAACTTGGCAAAAGGAGGGCTTGAACGGGAGAAATCGTGTATTAACAAGTCGATTCACGTGCCGTTCAAGCCCAGTTATGTGTTTTTCATATCCATAAATTAAAATAACATTGAAAACAATATGTCTTGTTTATTCGATATCGACAAAATAATTCCTCATTTCTTACTTTGCGCGGCTGCATTTCAAATTTGCATTAATCCACTGTTTAAACACATTTTAAATCGAAAACTATCCGAAGGTAAAGCCTCGTCATTTCTGATGATGATCGAGTGAGGCATATGTAAAACACAACCTTGAACTGTATGACGTCATATGAAATAATCGAATTATTTTATAGATGTCGACTGAACAAGACATATTGTTTTCAATGTTATTTTAATTAATTTTGGTATGTGTGATTTGTTTATGCAATAATAGCGAAAATACACATTTTCTCGGACATAATCATCTGCGGGCGCTCTCAACATCCCTCGAAAACGTGTATTAACCCTATATAATTATTATTGTTGAAAATGCAACAACGTGTTAGCCGTTGATAGGTCCTTTAATGTATTTTCCCATTAAGAATGTGAAATTATGTGAATCAATTCTTCAAATTACGAAATATATGTAGATTAATATGAAACAAATCGCGAACCAAACCAGAATTCTCCATGAACGTCTCCGAATCCATTTTCGTATGATGAGAAGATTTGGTAGAAATCCACAGATCCATTCACACGACGTTGAAACATCTGTGGAACAAATATTTAATACAATAACGGTAGTAACAAAAGATGTAGTAGTAGTAGTAGAAGTAGTAGTAGTAGTAGTAGTAGTAGTAGTAGTAGTAGTAGTAGTAGTAGTAGTAGTAGTAGTAGTAGTAGTAGTAGTAGTAGTAGTAGTAGTAGTAGTAGTAGTAGTAGTAGTAGTAGTAGTAGTAGTAGTAGTAGTAGTAGTAGTAGTAGTAGTAGTAGTAGTAGTAGTAGTAGTAGTAGTTACGGCTTACATCAAGTTTGTAAAATCATTTAACTGTACGATAAGAATCATTGCTCGTCGGTATCACGTAATTACAGGCCTGGAAAGGATTCCAAAATAATTGAATAACTAATCTTCTTTGAATCTAATACTTTGCTTGATGCAAATCCCCTCAGAATACAACTCTCAGCTTCGCTGATGGGCACGATGCTACATAATTATAATTTGAGAATAGATCGGTTCATCACTTTTCAAAATATCATTCAAATACCTTCCCAAAATGGAGAATTTAGGCACTACACCAGTATAGAATAATCCAGTGTAATATTATAAGCTACACTTTATTGATTGAACACTGAAAAGATAATATTTCACAATACATATATGTTTATTAATTAATTAATGTGTTATAAGAATATAACTTTTCTTATAAAATGCATGCATTAAGCTCAGAATAATTTATTTAAAATTATTAAACCACAGGATTGCGCTATGAAATGTCGCTTGTAATTTTACTTGAGAATCAATCATACGTGCACACATTTGTATTGAGAATAACAAATATGAACCAAGGCTTCTTAGTAACTTATTTTTTTTGTCCACGTGTTTTCGATAAACAATTCTGCAAATCTGATTAACTACGTGATGCATCTGAAAGTGTAACAAACAGTCCACAAAATTGTGAAATTATGAGAAAATAATGTGAAAATTATTGGACGAATAATATTTTTTTTATTGTAAAATATTTCTTATCATCGAGAAACATTAGGCTAAATGTTTATATCTCTTATTAACAAGAATAGTTAAATAACATAGCTTTAATAATGGGAATCTTACAATAAAGCACAATCGATTTGAATCCCAGCATCAATACAGTGTGATTTGTAATAAGACTTTCATTATATGGTAAGTTAGACATCTTGAGATACACGAGATTCTTTTTTTTCTCAAAACGCTTATCAAATATAGGTATTGCTCATTCTGATTATGTAATTTCCATATATTTGTATTACTTTTCATTGGTAAACATGAATTACACAAATGTTCGCGAAATAAATCCATTTATGCCTAGCGTCTACAAAAAAAGGCCTAGGCAAACAGCGTAGACACAGATGAGACGCCGCATAATGCGGCGTCTCATCAGGGTCTCCGCTGTTTGCTTAAAGGAATTTCTGTGATAAATATTCTAAACATAGAAATAAATATACCAGACATCACTATTTTTTGGAAATAAATTGATCCAATTAAGAAGGACGTGAGAGTCCACTCGACATAAATGGGTTAATCACATAGCGCATATCTCGCTGTTTCTGCGAAATGTATCGGTTGTTTCTGAAGCAGATGATGTTGCTACTAAATTTGTCCAGAGATCTATCAATATTAATAGATCGTTGAGTTGTTCACAACCTGTTCCTCCATTAATGACCAATGCGAATCAAATTATTGAACCAGTGGTTGTATTTGAGACTTGTAAATAAAAATATGTATACGCGAAATTTCTATTAGCGTATTTTTCCTGGCAGAGAAGTCAATCTGTTTTCAAATAGCTGTCTGCTACGAAATTTTGTGTTATTGTTATACTTAAAAGTTAAGAAATTGTGTTGATTTAAAGTTGTTTTTTTCTCCATAATTAAGATGGATTTAAATTATCGTCGGCTATATAACATTAAAAAAAAACGAACAATTTAATAGGAAATGTTATAAGTCGGCTCATGTTAAGACAGAAATTAAAAAAAGAAGCCAGGCTTTTTTTTATCATGGGTTGAAATTCCTTACTATAACATTGACCAACTATAAATAAGTATATAAATAGTGTAAGCTTTAATTGCTTGTTGTTTGTTTCTTACAGTTCAAACGTTTACAAAAGTAAAACATGTATTGAAACAGAAATTAGTGTATGTATTGTAATTTTTGTAATGCATTTTAATAAAGTAAAAACAAATGAGTAATGTATCAAATGTTCCGTGTCATGCGATAATGGGTCTTATTCCATATGCGGCCAGCATAGCTTCAGACTAGCCTTCGAATTCGCACAAGCTGGGCATAGGCTAGCATGTCCGCTAATTAGACCACTTATTCTGGCGTTACTATATAGCGCACAGGGTAGCTCCTGACCAGCCTGTGCAAACGCGAAGGCCGATCTCGAGCGGATGACGCACTTAAAATGTGTAACCATTTTTAAGGGCTCATATATAAAAGTAGTCATACAAACCAGGCAAGAAGTCGCAAGACAGCATTTCGTTCACGTTTTTAAATAAAAAGAAATATTCATTAACAGATAAACAATATAAAGAAATGGTTACATGAATCAAAATCAAAACATGTGTGACGAATGGGCTCATATGATGTAAACTATGTCAGTTCACAAAAAGACTGTGTCGTGTTCTGAGAAAACTGGGCAAAATGCATGTGCG
>VMBQ01001301.1:157517-217427 GCA_007657795.1 Dreissena rostriformis | reverse complement strand
AACTGGGCATTATATCCTACAATATAATAGCTTACAACTGGGGATTATATCCTACAATATTATAGCTTACAGCTGGGCATTATATCCTACAATATAATAGCTTACAACTGGGCATTATATCCTTCAATATAATAGCTTACAACTGGGCATTATATCCTACAATATAATAGCTTACAATTGGGCATTATATCCTACAATATAATAGCTTACAACCGGGCATTATATCCTACAATATAATAGCTTACAACCGGGCATTATATCCTACAATATAAAAGCTTACAACTGGGCATTATATCCTACAATATAATAGCTTACAACTGGGCATTATATCCTACAATATAATAGCTTACAACCGGGTATTATATCCTACAATATAATAGCTTACAACTGGGCATTATATCCTACAATATTATATTTTACAACTGGGCATTATATCCTACAATATAATAGTTTACAACTGGGCATTATATTCTACAATATAATAGCTTACAACTGGGCAGTATTTCCTACAATATAATAGATTACAGCTGGGCATTATATCCTACAATATAATAGCTTACAACTGGGCATTATATCCTACAATATAATAGCTTTCAATCCTGATTTAAATGTGTTGTTAACCCCTTTAATGTTACCACAAATCGTGGTTCTGCCCCTTTACACAATACTTTCTATAGGACAGCTATCCTACTGATTAAAATTATCATCGAGTCATGTTTAATAATGTATGAATCACATAGTAACCTTTATCAGGTGTATGTTTATGTATTATTGTAAGTGTGAAGTTCAAGCTTCTTCGTNTTTCCATGCGTTTATTGAGATGTTGTACATAACCGCATAATTTTCGCGCCAAAGGAACAAAGGAAAAAACACGGAATATACATGAGGACCGTATATTTGACGCCTAATTTTGTAAACGTCGCGTTAACATAAAACAATCAGAATTGTATGTTCGGATTACACATAGGTATTTTTATTGGGGAAATTCAACAAAACATTTATATTTGTATTATATTTGTAATGAATACAATAGTTATTTGTTGAAACGCTTTCCGTGTCGAAACAATATTTTGATAATATAATGCGTGAAAAGCACGATTGCCAGGAGATTACAACCGGTTGCTATCACCAGTCCCTTGAGTAACTTACAACGATTTTATCGCGGAGCAGTACACATAAGGATTAGTGTGGTAGGTATAACAAAGTCATACAACTGCAATAAACCAATTGAATTTTCGATTGATAGTGACATGGGGTCATTCAGAGGCAATAAGATTACCCCCAATGATTATCGCTCGCGCATTTTTTGCAAAACACTGGGATATTCTGTTTTTCATATTTGTCTATAAATAAGAACATTTGGGAAAAAAGTCGCGTCTTTTACCCCGAAAAATACGGAAGTGTGTTTTCTGTCTTCTGAAATGTCTATTGAACTTTACATTTGCACTATGCATAAGTGGAAAAGATTACGAACTAGAACAAACATGCGCGATGAACAGTTAGAGGATCGATGTAATTACATCAATTGGTGCAAATGATTAGAATTATTGAAAAAATTAAGTTATGTGTTACAATTATACGATTGCTTTCACTTGCATTTATTTACTAAGAAAGAATACAATAATTTGGATAGATGATGAAATATCTAATAACGAACATTTCAGGGCCTTTTCCAGCAATTTTGGGAAAAGGAGTCTGGTATAATCGGGATTTTTTAAATCGTTAAAATGGCGTGTACTGTACATATACGGTTTAATTTCATGCAGTTCATCTTCATAATGATCAGATTCGTCAAAATAGTCCATAATTTGACATACAAGTAATAGCAATGAAGTTGATCGTCTCGCCATAATTAACGCATGTTAAAAATATGCGGATGTTCATGTCTGACGTCACAACAAGGGAGGTAAGTCAGTCCATCTTTTAGAAAACAATGCGTTATTGGACGAGTTACCTGGTGATTTATGGCATAAGGCGTAACGTCTAATTGTTGCAAATAGTTTTATTCCGCATCCCAAACAATTATCTTTAATATTATAAAGTTTCCAAAAGTGTTAAAATTGACCTTTAAATCTATTTAATTTAGCTCGATAACATCGAAAGCATAACGCTTATTGAAATGATGTCGAATCCGTTTCATGGGACTAAGAACTAGTACTTGGTGTCTTTGGGGGAGATCGAAAGAACGCTCCCACAGTGCGTATCGAACCCGTGACCTCCCGGTCGCTAGGCGGACTGCGTTTTTGGTAACCTACACATTGGGTTCTGTATGTAAATTTGGCGCTTAAGTGAGAGACTGTTTGCATATGCCGATTCAAAATCGTCGATTTCATTTTACATTTAAGAGCATTTAGAAAAAATGTGGGACATATGAACAGTAAGTGGTAATTAGATACAATATCTTCACATGAACGTAGTTATATTATTATCATAATAATATTAATACTAATACTTATTATTATATGAATAAAAGTAATAATAATAAAAATATGAATAATAATAATAATTATTATTATAATAATATGAAGATGAATATAAATACAATTAATAAAATGAATAAAATAAATAAAATAAATATGAATAATATGAATATGAATGATATGAATATGAATAATATGTATATGAATTATAAGAATAAAAATAATATGAATAATATGTTAAATATAAATACTTTGAATAATGGTGCTCAATAAGATACTTTATTACGTTTGTGAAACTGAGATATTTATAAAACTGTGAAACTAGGAATTTCACGAAATTTCCTAACAATTGAGGATTTTCGTGAAATGACTGTTTCACTTAGGGACTTCACGTAATGCCTATTTTTCCATGAATTTTGCGAAATGACTGAAAAAAAGCCTTCAGTAATTTCATGACATTCCTAACACGACTTCAGCTTTATTCATAATTGTTAACTGCTAAATAAAATAAATGTGACTCAAATTCAAACATTTAATTATTCAGAAAATTGTACACCTTTGAAAACCTGCATCAATTACAAGATATTTCATACTGTTTTGATACATAACATATTTTGACAAAAGATTCTCATCTCAATCAATCTCATATCTCTTGTCAGTGAATACAATTGTACATATTTGATAAACTACATCAATTAATAACTTTAATAAGATAAAATTTTAATAGCCAAGGAAATCAATTTGTTTTGTTATCAAGTCAAGTATACAGACTGAACAATATGAACCGTGTCATGCGAAAATGAGTCTTATGCCATATGGGGCAAGATAAGCTCCAGACAAGCTTGCGCATCCGCGCAGTGTGGTTAGGAGCTTCCGTGTCTGCCAACGGGACCACGCAATCATTATTACCTAATTTTTCATAATTATTATCATCCATGTCGTTACACTTTTGTATTGTGCATTTGACTAAAAAGCAATTTTATGCTTTAGAACTTATACATGTTGATGCTGTTTTCTCGTATTCGATATGTTAATAGAAGAAAAACTCAGACGCAAAGAAGTCACACAGCGTCGTGAAATAAGCACGGAAATAAAAATAACTCATATTAACTTCAGCAACTAGTTTGTGTTTGTTTAAAATGTATTATTTGTTAAACAACAAACATAATTATTTATTTTACATATTTAAGAATTGACAAACGGGCCATTGTATATAAACACTAAAAAATACATGTCATTTCCACACAAAAACGAATCATTACACCCGTATAATATTACAAACGGACTTGTAAACATGTACTCTTTTTGAAACTGATCAATGCTTTAGTAATGATTTAAATGCATCTAATGAAACGCAAAGAAATCACACCGCGCTGTGAAATTAGCAAGGAAATAATAATTCACTTTACTTTTAGCATTTTTTTTATCGTGTATTACTTATAGCACAAGACACGATATAATTATGTATTTGCAAATGAACCGACTAATGATTCATTTTTGAATATTCACTAATTACATAAAGTCAAGATGTCGTAAACGCAAAATAATGAATATTTCGTAAAACAAGATTTAATTTAAGATTCAAAAAGTTAAGTAATAATTGACGTTTATGTTTAACTCATATTTCGCTTCTGTTGCTCAAATACATATGGTGCTTGTTATCTGCTAGGTTATCTGCGCATATGTAGATTTTGTACATTGCATTAGCCTTAAAGCGGCCTGGCGCAGATATCTGCGCCTTGCCGCGAGATAGAAAAAATCTTTTTGAATTAATTTAATGCAAATCTCCTGTATAAAACTAGTAATTTCATAAAGTGAATCAATAAACTAATAATTGTCATCATCCTATTCATCATTAGAATTATGATTAAAAAGTAGCGTCAGCTGCCCCGCTTTGATGTTTGGGTTTCATTTTCACCTCTTCTTGGATTTGAAAAAAACGCATTTGTCACATTTTAAAATGTTCATGCAGAATTGGCAAGTGTGCGTGAAACATGTTTTTAATGATGTTGGCATTGAATATCACACGTTTGTATTGAATCAACCATCAATAACCCACAATAAAATTAAAGGCAACGTATTATTATTCTGGGTAATGTGCTTAATTGTTTATAAACATAAACCTTTTTTTAGATCTTACAAATTTTATAGAAAAGTCTGGCCTTTTGATATTACATTATTTACTATTCGCGTCTATCTTTTTAAAGGACAGAAACTAATTAAATATGTGGTACGAATGCAAATTATATTTGAAGATCTAGTTAATTACTTTGTTTACCTCATCGTAACCTATAAAGTTCACTTGGGATGAACCATATATTATTTCATTGCGTCTGATCCACGGCAAGTAGAAAACTCGCTTCCGACAAAACAGTTTTATAATACCATGTGTACCAGAGTGGTTTTTAACCCTATTTTACTTATGTCAATTGTGTAACCTATGTTCTTGTGGTCAGTTCTCTTACTATTGGGAATGGTTTTGTCAGTCTTTGGATGGAAACTGTTGGACAAAGACAAAGACTTTCTTCCTGAAATATATTGAGAAATACTTGGCTAATCAGGACTTCTACTGGTTAGTATGTTGTATTTGGTTGTATTGAACTGCATTCAATCCATTGTTACTGTTTCATTTGTATTTAAAGAAGGATTTGACATGTTGGTAATGTTGAGTCATATATGTTCGCGGATGTTGAAATGATTGCACAATGGATACAATTCTTTCTTTTGATATTTTAATATATTGAATTGTTTTAACTCATTACTAATATGTGCACTTAATAATGTTTGTGCATGATTAATTTACAGCAGTCACATAAGCGTGGGAAGAAGGAGAAAGAGTCTGAGAGTAGCTACTACAATGCATCGCCGGATATTAACCTCCCCTTCTACTACCATTGTAAACATCATGTTGAATTTGCATATGCATCATGCTAATAGGTTGGTTATTACAAACAAATATTATTGTTTTTTGTTCAGAGAACATATTTTTATCGATCATCAGAGGGTTTTTAATACGATCGGCGAAGATATTATTTCGAAATCGCGGTTTGTTTCAACGGTTTTCGTTTACTTCCGTATTCGCGGCCGCCATTTTGACCATAACAGGTCGTGTGATAAATTTCTCGTTTTCGATATTAATGGCGGTTAAATTGGCTTCCGGCAACAACAGTTCGATGAACAGAAGATCAGCGCACCTTTCAGTGTACATTTTGCTTGCTTTTGCCATTTTTATGCTTTTTCGTGCACATTTCAGACTGTCGGGTGTCAGAAAAATCAATAATTGAAATGTTTGTAAATGCGCTGGCAACGATTTATTTTTTGTTTTTCGTAATTTGATGTTAGTATTTTTCCGCCGATACGTTCACATGACCAAAAGTTACAGCGCAAATGAATGCGCGCTATTTTTAAAGCCAAGGGCAAGGTCAGAACAAGCTTAAATTTAGATACCGGAAGTTATAATATAGACCGGAAACAGAATTTACAATCAATTTTAAAACGAAAATTGAGTTTCGACATTTCGATTGTTTTGAAAAAAAAGAAAGCGATTAATGGTTATTGCGAACGTAAAGATAATTGGTTAATACTTTCAAAGATTTTTAATTATTGTGTGATCTGTTTTTGTTTAATTATTACAGAACTATTGCTCACCAAGATTGAAGAATGGCTAGGTCGAATGTTAGTCCCGATAGTTTACAGTTTTGTTTACTTCGGCATGCTTTCGATTTCAAATTTTTTTATTTGACTTATTTCCCTCCTACTTCGTATACTTTTTTCCCTTACACAAATAGATTGATTTTCCATTCAGCAAGCATTGGTTTATTATTTCGTTTCCTCACTGGTTTGCCATTAGAAGTGTCATTAGATTATGACATGGATTAGTTGTCATCTGAAGAAAATGTCACTGGACACCCAATATCTGTTTACAGTGATGGTCACGATGACTATATCAATATCCCTCAAAATCAGGAGGAGGCATTTCCATATTATGATCCTTACGATTTTGGGTGCTCATCTTCTGTAAGTGAGGTACATGAAGATGTGTCAATAGAAACTGGTTGCGAGTTTCTTTCAGAAAGCTCGCAGCTTTTGTCAATTGACCTTTCTTCTGATGTCACCGACGATGTCACTGAAATGTCTGACAGCTGTGGACATTTATTCATTTTAACAAAGAAGTAATTAAATGATCAAAAAACAATTGTCCACATATTTGTTTGATTTGTAAATAAAAAGGGTTGTTTAATGTTAATAAATAATATTGAATGTATATTTTGTATTTTTGACATTTTTCCAATCTACTATTTTTTTTTAAAAATTGCCCATTTACCAGTCTATAATGAACAGATCTTTTCAATAACAATATATTGTATATATGTTTTGAATACTGAAACAGGAGGATTTTTTAATAACTATATTATAATGTTTGGTTATTTGTTTTTATTTATTCATATTTGTTATTTTAGTGTTTGTTTGGTTGCAGAATTTCCTTCTTTGTTTTGTTTGGTTTATATCGGGAGAGGACCAGACCAAGCCAGATTTCCATCAATCTTCTTGTTGTAAGTATCAATTTTCATTTTTGTATTATTTCAGAAATCATGGATTCTTTAAAAAAGAGTGATATAATTGAAAAACTGAAAGGGTTTGGATATCTAGAAACATCTAAATATGTCAGAGAAACATGCAGCAGTTCCAGCTCATTGGAAACAATAATAAAAGACCTAGAACGATTGCACCAACAATTTAAACATCTAAATAAGAGTAGAACAAGAGTGAAAGGGAAAGAAAATTTATACAGATTTTTATCGAGCAAGTATGAATGCCCCCATAATCAATGTGACAATGTAGCTTGTCATAAAGCTGGTGCTCCTTTTTCAAATTCAGACAGCATGAGTTTAGAAGAAGGTACATTTGAAAATATTGCTAAAGATTTATCAGTGGAACTTAATGAAAAAACAAAAGAACATGAACATCTGATTTCCAGTTTTCAAAATACATAAACAGAAAAGGACATGCTTCATATGAAAGTAAGTAGACAAGAGCTTGTTTTGGGCAGTCAAGGGAAACAGTTCAAGCGCACAGGTAATAGAGAGATGTATTGGCGTGAAAAGGTGAGAAAAATGGATGATCAAGGCAAACAGGATGAAACACAGATGAATACACTTATAGAGAAAGTGAATAACTTGAAGCAAACAAACAGTGACAACAAGACATTAATTGATTCATTGATGAANCACCGCCTAATGTTTCAATATAAAATTCGACATGTAGACACATAATTATGATGCAATTATTACAATCAATTATGGGTTCGTCCTGGCTTCAAACTGAGAAAAGCATAAACATCACGCAATAATCATTCCTCATTGTCTTATTAAAAGTTCTCTGCGCTTCCAAGTTTTTATTAAAAATTAATACACGCACTCTTTCCATGCGTTTATTGAGATGTTGTACATAACCGCATAATTTTCGCGCCAAAGGAACAAAGGAAAAAACACGGAATATACATGAGGACCGTATATTTGACGCCTAATTTTGTAAACGTCGCGTTAACATAAAACAATCAGAATTGTATGTTCGGATTACACATAGGTATTTTTATTGGGGAAATTCAACAAAACATTTATATTTGTATTATATTTGTAATGAATACAATAGTTATTTGTTGAAACGCTTTCCGTGTCGAAACAATATTTTGATAATATAATGCGTGAAAAGCACGATTGCCAGGAGATTACAACCGGTTGCTATCACCAGTCCCTTGAGTAACTTACAACGATTTTATCGCGGAGCAGTACACATAAGGATTAGTGTGGTAGGTATAACAAAGTCATACAACTGCAATAAACCAATTGAATTTTCGATTGATAGTGACATGGGGTCATTCAGAGGCAATAAGATTACCCCCAATGATTATCGCTCGCGCATTTTTTGCAAAACACTGGGATATTCTGTTTTTCATATTTGTCTATAAATAAGAACATTTGGGAAAAAAGTCGCGTCTTTTACCCCGAAAAATACGGAAGTGTGTTTTCTGTCTTCTGAAATGTCTATTGAACTTTACATTTGCACTATGCATAAGTGGAAAAGATTACGAACTAGAACAAACATGCGCGATGAACAGTTAGAGGATCGATGTAATTACATCAATTGGTGCAAATGATTAGAATTATTGAAAAAATTAAGTTATGTGTTACAATTATACGATTGCTTTCACTTGCATTTATTTACTAAGAAAGAATACAATAATTTGGATAGATGATGAAATATCTAATAACGAACATTTCAGGGCCTTTTCCAGCAATTTTGGGAAAAGGAGTCTGGTATAATCGGGATTTTTTAAATCGTTAAAATGGCGTGTACTGTACATATACGGTTTAATTTCATGCAGTTCATCTTCATAATGATCAGATTCGTCAAAATAGTCCATAATTTGACATACAAGTAATAGCAATGAAGTTGATCGTCTCGCCATAATTAACGCATGTTAAAAATATGCGGATGTTCATGTCTGACGTCACAACAAGGGAGGTAAGTCAGTCCATCTTTTAGAAAACAATGCGTTATTGGACGAGTTACCTGGTGATTTATGGCATAAGGCGTAACGTCTAATTGTTGCAAATAGTTTTATTCCGCATCCCAAACAATTATCTTTAATATTATAAAGTTTCCAAAAGTGTTAAAATTGACCTTTAAATCTATTTAATTTAGCTCGATAACATCGAAAGCATAACGCTTATTGAAATGATGTCGAATCCGTTTCATGGGACTAAGAACTAGTACTTGGTGTCTTTGGGGGAGATCGAAAGAACGCTCCCACAGTGCGTATCGAACCCGTGACCTCCCGGTCGCTAGGCGGACTGCGTTTTTGGTAACCTACACATTGGGTTCTGTATGTAAATTTGGCGCTTAAGTGAGAGACTGTTTGCATATGCCGATTCAAAATCGTCGATTTCATTTTACATTTAAGAGCATTTAGAAAAAATGTGGGACATATGAACAGTAAGTGGTAATTAGATACAATATCTTCACATGAACGTAGTTATATTATTATCATAATAATATTAATACTAATACTTATTATTATATGAATAAAAGTAATAATAATAAAAATATGAATAATAATAATAATTATTATTATAATAATATGAAGATGAATATAAATACAATTAATAAAATGAATAAAATAAATAAAATAAATATGAATAATATGAATATGAATGATATGAATATGAATAATATGTATATGAATTATAAGAATAAAAATAATATGAATAATATGTTAAATATAAATACTTTGAATAATGGTGCTCAATAAGATACTTTATTACGTTTGTGAAACTGAGATATTTATAAAACTGTGAAACTAGGAATTTCACGAAATTTCCTAACAATTGAGGATTTTCGTGAAATGACTGTTTCACTTAGGGACTTCACGTAATGCCTATTTTTCCATGAATTTTGCGAAATGACTGAAAAAAAGCCTTCAGTAATTTCATGACATTCCTAACACGACTTCAGCTTTATTCATAATTGTTAACTGCTAAATAAAATAAATGTGACTCAAATTCAAACATTTAATTATTCAGAAAATTGTACACCTTTGAAAACCTGCATCAATTACAAGATATTTCATACTGTTTTGATACATAACATATTTTGACAAAAGATTCTCATCTCAATCAATCTCATATCTCTTGTCAGTGAATACAATTGTACATATTTGATAAACTACATCAATTAATAACTTTAATAAGATAAAATTTTAATAGCCAAGGAAATCAATTTGTTTTGTTTTCAAGTCACGTATACAGACTGAACAATATGAACCGTGTCATGCGAAAATGAGTCTTATGCCATATGGGGCAAGATAAGCTCCAGACAAGCTTGCGCATCCGCGCAGTGTGGTTAGGAGCTTCCGTGTCTGCCAACGGGACCACGCAATCATTATTACCTAATTTTTCATAATTATTATCATCCATGTCGTTACACTTTTGTATTGTGCATTTGACTAAAAAGCAATTTTATGCTTTAGAACTTATACATGTTGATGCTGTTTTCTCGTATTCGATATGTTAATAGAAGAAAAACTCAGACGCAAAGAAGTCACACAGCGTCGTGAAATAAGCACGGAAATAAAAATAACTCATATTAACTTCAGCAACTAGTTTGTGTTTGTTTAAAATGTATTATTTGTTAAACAACAAACATAATTATTTATTTTACATATTTAAGAATTGACAAACGGGCCATTGTATATAAACACTAAAAAATACATGTCATTTCCACACAAAAACGAATCATTACACCCGTATAATATTACAAACGGACTTGTAAACATGTACTCTTTTTGAAACTGATCAATGCTTTAGTAATGATTTAAATGCATCTAATGAAACGCAAAGAAATCACACCGCGCTGTGAAATTAGCAAGGAAATAATAATTCACTTTACTTTTAGCATTTTTTTTATCGTGTATTACTTATAGCACAAGACACGATATAATTATGTATTTGCAAATGAACCGACTAATGATTCATTTTTGAATATTCACTAATTACATAAAGTCAAGATGTCGTAAACGCAAAATAATGAATATTTCGTAAAACAAGATTTAATTTAAGATTCAAAAAGTTAAGTAATAATTGACGTTTATGTTTAACTCATATTTCGCTTCTGTTGCTCAAATACATATGGTGCTTGTTATCTGCTAGGTTATCTGCGCATATGTAGATTTTGTACATTGCATTAGCCTTAAAGCGGCCTGGCGCAGATATCTGCGCCTTGCCGCGAGATAGAAAAAATCTTTTTGAATTAATTTAATGCAAATCTCCTGTATAAAACTAGTAATTTCATAAAGTGAATCAATAAACTAATAATTGTCATCATCCTATTCATCATTAGAATTATGATTAAAAAGTAGCGTCAGCTGCCCCGCTTTGATGTTTGGGTTTCATTTTCACCTCTTCTTGGATTTGAAAAAAACGCATTTGTCACATTTTAAAATGTTCATGCAGAATTGGCAAGTGTGCGTGAAACATGTTTTTAATGATGTTGGCATTGAATATCACACGTTTGTATTGAATCAACCATCAATAACCCACAATAAAATTAAAGGCAACGTATTATTATTCTGGGTAATGTGCTTAATTGTTTATAAACATAAACCTTTTTTTAGATCTTACAAATTTTATAGAAAAGTCTGGCCTTTTGATATTACATTATTTACTATTCGCGTCTATCTTTTTAAAGGACAGAAACTAATTAAATATGTGGTACGAATGCAAATTATATTTGAAGATCTAGTTAATTACTTTGTTTACCTCATCGTAACCTATAAAGTTCACTTGGGATGAACCATATATTATTTCATTGCNAAAAAATGTCCACATATTTGTTTGATTTGTAAATAAAAAGGGTTGTTTAATGTTAATAAATAATATTGAATGTATATTTTGTATTTTTGACATTTTTCCAATCTACTTATTTTTTTAAAAATTGCCCATTTACCAGTCTATAATGAACAGATCTATTCAATTACAATATATTGTATATATGTTTGGAATACTGAAACAGGAGGATTTTTTAATTACTATATTATTATGCTTGGTTATTTGTTTTTATTTATTCATATTTTTTATTTTAGTGTTTGTTTGGTTTCAGAATTTCGTTCTTTGTTTTGTTTGGTTTATATCGGGAGAGGACCAGACCAAGCCAGATTTCCATCAATCTTCTTGTTGTAAGTATCAATTTTCATTTTTGTATTATTTCAGAAATCATGGATTCTTTAAAAAAGAGTGATATAATTGAAAAACTGAAAGGGTTTGGATATCTAGAAACATCTAAATATGTCAGAGAAACATGCAGCAGTTCCAGCTCATTGGAAACAATAATTAAAGACCTAGAACGATTGCACCAACAATTTAAACATCTAAATAAGAGTAGAACAAGAGTGAAAGGGAAAGAAAATTTAGACAGATTTTTATCGAGCAAGTATGAATGCCCCCATAATCAATGTGGCAATGTAGCTTGTCATAAAGCTGGTGCTCCTTTTTCAAATTCAGACAGCATGAGTTTAGAAGAAGGTACATATGAAAATATTGCTAAAGATTTATCAGTGGAACTTAATAACAAAACAAAAGAACATGAACATCTGATTTCCAGTTTTCAAAATACATTAACAGAAAAGGACATGCTTCATATGAAAGTAAGTAGACAAGAGCTTGTTTTGGGCAGTCAACGGAAACAGTTAAAGCGCACAGGTAATAGAGAGATGTATTGGCGTGAAAAGGTGAGAAAAATGGAGGGTCAAGGCAAACAGGATGAAACACAGATGAATACACTTATAGAGAAAGTGAATAACTTAAAGCAAATAAACAGTGACAACAAGACATTAATTGATTCATTGATGAATGAAAATAATGAGCTCAAGGAACGTTTAGAAGAATTAAAGGAATCGGAAAATGTTAACTTTTATGATAAAAGTAAAAATGCGTATGACTTAAACTTGCATTTATGTGTGTATGAGTTACTTGACCATCATGTAGCATACAGCAATATTAGCCCAGTTATCCAAAGTGTCCTAAAGTTGATAAATAAAAAACCAGATAGATTACCAAGTCCCAGCACTATTGAGAACTGGTCCTTAGAAAGAGGTTTACTAGCAAAAAAGCACTTGTCCGTTCAAGCTGTTCAAAGTGAGAATACTACATTGTACAGTGATGAGGCAAGTAAGTTTGGATGTAAGTGGGGTGCATTTGCAACTAGTGATATTTCCGGAAATTATTTATTACTGGGATTGCGAGATATGGCAACTAAGTCTAGCCAAGACACGCTTGATACTTTTAAAGAAATATTGTGTGATATTGACGATGCTTGCGACAGTGAAAATTCACCTGGACACAAAATACTTTTAAACTTAAAAAATACCATGAGTGATCGCGCTGCCACTGAAAAAAAAATTAACGAACTACTGTGTGAATATAGGACAGAAATATTACCAAAGGTTATTGAAAATTTTGAGGAGTTGACAAAACAAGAGCAAAGTGCTATCTCTAAAATGAACAACTTTTTCTGTGGACTTCATACGCTTGTACACATGGCAGAGGCTTCTAGTAAATGTCTAAATCTGGTTGAAAATGGTCATTTTAATGATAAAGTCCCCATAAACAATCCCACATTTTCTAAGGCTGGTCAGTCAGGCACCATACGTCTTTTATTAACAGCATGCAAGGCATTTGCTAAGCGAGGCGACCAAAAAAATGGCTGTCATTCTAAATTTATGACATTTTCATCAGAATTTTTACAGAAGCATGGGTTTCGAGGGCTACCCCTTCAACCTTTACGCGGTAACCGCTTTAATATTCTTTTTGTTAATGCTGGTCATGTTTTCTTCTTGCGTTCAGAAATGGAAAGATTTTTAACCAGTTGTTCTGTTCAAAACGGTCTATTAAAATCAGTGTTACATGACTTAAAACAGCCTTTTTTCATTGCTGGTTGTAAGGCACTTGGACTCATATCAAAGTTTGTAACAACTCCCTTGTGGAATGTATTAGAAAACAAAGAGATTTCTATTGAGATGATGAATGGCAGATATTTCAGACTGGTTAATTATCTACGAATGTGCGTTGAAAACCTGGATGGATTTATTTCTGGTGAACTTGTCTTATATGATGATGTCCCATTGAAGAAGGACAAAATCTTTGAATGTTTAATGGAACAATCAGACATTGACCACCATGTGCTAGTGATCCTCAATGTGATTCTTCCAGCATTAATAAAGCTTATCCAAGTCCAGTATGCGGATCATTTACCAGGGGGAACGTATGAGCACCTCAGTAGCCGTGAAACGTCCAGTTCTGAGAAGCACAACAAATACCCAGAGCGAGTCTTTGCATATGCTGACCATGTTATGTCTTCAAAGCCGAATATAACAACACTGGCCCTAGAATCGCATATCACGTTTTCATTGAACAAAACATCTGAGTGGCTTTCAAAACAGGAAGGTGCGTTGGAAATGGTGAGACAGAGTAGACAGGAAGTTCGATGTGAGAGAGAGAAGTTTAGAGCACGGGAAAAAGAAATCAGAACAAAACGAGAAATAAAACAACATGAAGAAATGGAAAAGAAAGAAGTTATAGAGAAGAAAAGAATTAAAAAGCTAGAAATTGAAACCAATCAAATGATGTTCTATGGATTATGGCAAACTGTAAACCAAGTTAATAATGAAATTGCTCAACCACATTCACAAAAAGATCAGGAGGAAGGTTTGAAAACTCTATTAAGGTTTAGGAAAAATGTTTTTAAACAAACCAGTCTAAACAAAAATGTTTACAACTTTTCTAAAACCAGGCCGGGGACGTGGAAATTACATATTAGGTAGATTTAGTCAGTAATGATAAATTTATTCATTATCTTATATATAATGTACAAGTATCACATCATCTCATACATTAAATCTGATCAATATGCCAATTATTTAAAGCAAAAGTATTAAGTATGTGCAAATAACATAATATGAAAGCAATCCAATTGGATTAACATTCATGTTTAAATATTCAGTTTATCAATTTACTGTTCACACTCTAACTAATTTTGTAATACCGATAAATAAATAAAAAAGATATGCACGTGTGCACTTAATTTGTTTTTACTGATTTCAGGTCTGTGGATTTCTTTTTTGGTCCTGACACAGACTGCCGGTCAATCTATTTGTTCCATGTCCGAGACACACGACTTTCTACGTTTGATATTTGGCTCATCGTCTGAGACACAAGACTATCTACGTTTGATATTTGGGTCATCGTCCGAGACACAAGACTATCTACGTTTGATATTTGGGCCATCGTCCGAGACACACGACTATTTACGTTTGATATTTGGTTCATCGTCCGAGACAGACGACTATCTACGTTTGATATTTGGTTCATCGTCCGAGACACACGACTATCTACGTTTGATATTTGGGTCATCGTCCGAGACACAAGACTATCTACGTTTGATATTTGGTTCATCGTCCGAGACACAAGACTATCTACGTTTGATATTTGGTTCATCGTCCGAGACACAAGACTATCTACGTTTGATATTTGGTTCATCGTCCGAGACACACGACTATCTACGTTTGATATTTGGTTCATCGTCCGAGACACACGACTATCTACGTTTGATATTTGGTTCATCGTCCGAGACACAAGACTATCTACGTTTGATATTTGGTTCATCGTCCGAGACACAAGACTATCTACGTTTGATATTTGGTTCATCGTCCGAGACACAAGACTATCTACGTTTGATATTTGGTTCATCGTCCGAGACACAAGACTATCTACGTTTGATATTTGGTTCATCGTCCGAGACACAAGACTATCTACGTTTGATATTTGGTTCATCGTCCGAGACACAAGACTATCTACGTTTGATATTTGGTTCATCGTCCGAGACACAAGACTATCTACGTTTGATATTTGGTTCATCGTCCGAGACACAAGACTATCTACGTTTGATATTTGGTTCATCGTCCGAGACACAAGACTATCTACGTTTGATATTTGGTTCATCGTCCGAGACACAAGACTATCTACGTTTGATATTTGGTTCATCGTCCGAGACACAAGACTATCTACGTTTGATATTTGGTTCATCGTCCGAGACACAAGACTATCTACGTTTGATATTTGGTTCATCGTCCGAGACACAAGACTATCTACGTTTGATATTTGGTTCATCGTCCGAGACACAAGACTATCTACGTTTGATATTTGGTTCATCGTCCGAGACACAAGACTATCTACGTTTGATATTTGGTTCATCGTCCGAGACACAAGACTATCTACGTTTGATATTTGGTTCATCGTCCGAGACACAAGACTATCTACGTTTGATATTTGGTTCATCGTCCGAGACACAAGACTATCTACGTTTGATATTTGGTTCATCGTCCGAGACACAAGACTATCTACGTTTGATATTTGGTTCATCGTCCGAGACACAAGACTATCTACGTTTGATATTTGGTTCATCGTCCGAGACACAAGACTATCTACGTTTGATATTTGGTTCATCGTCCGAGACACAAGACTATCTACGTTTGATATTTGGTTCATCGTCCGAGACACAAGACTATCTACGTTTGATATTTGGTTCATCGTCCGAGACACAAGACTATCTACGTTTGATATTTGGTTCATCGTCCGAGACACAAGACTATCTACGTTTGATATTTGGTTCATCGTCCGAGACACAAGACTATCTACGTTTGATATTTGGTTCATCGTCCGAGACACAAGACTATCTACGTTTGATATTTGGTTCATCGTCCGAGACACAAGACTATCTACGTTTGATATTTGGTTCATCGTCCGAGACACAAGACTATCTACGTTTGATATTTGGTTCATCGTCCGAGACACAAGACTATCTACGTTTGATATTTGGTTCATCGTCCGAGACACAAGACTATCTACGTTTGATATTTGGTTCATCGTCCGAGACACAAGACTATCTACGTTTGATATTTGGTTCATCGTCCGAGACACAAGACTATCTACGTTTGATATTTGGTTCATCGTCCGAGACACAAGACTATCTACGTTTGATATTTGGTTCATCGTCCGAGACACAAGACTATCTACGTTTGATATTTGGTTCATCGTCCGAGACACAAGACTATCTACGTTTGATATTTGGTTCATCGTCCGAGACACAAGACTATCTACGTTTGATATTTGGTTCATCGTCCGAGACACAAGACTATCTACGTTTGATATTTGGTTCATCGTCCGAGACACAAGACTATCTACGTTTGATATTTGGTTCATCGTCCGAGACACAAGACTATCTACGTTTGATATTTGGTTCATCGTCCGAGACACAAGACTATCTACGTTTGATATTTGGTTCATCGTCCGAGACACAAGACTATCTACGTTTGATATTTGGTTCATCGTCCGAGACACAAGACTATCTACGTTTGATATTTGGTTCATCGTCCGAGACACAAGACTATCTACGTTTGATATTTGGTTCATCGTCCGAGACACAAGACTATCTACGTTTGATATTTGGTTCATCGTCCGAGACACAAGACTATCTACGTTTGATATTTGGTTCATCGTCCGAGACACAAGACTATCTACGTTTGATATTTGGTTCATCGTCCGAGACACAAGACTATCTACGTTTGATATTTGGTTCATCGTCCGAGACACAAGACTATCTACGTTTGATATTTGGTTCATCGTCCGAGACACAAGACTATCTACGTTTGATATTTGGTTCATCGTCCGAGACACAAGACTATCTACGTTTGATATTTGGTTCATCGTCCGAGACACAAGACTATCTACGTTTGATATTTGGTTCATCGTCCGAGACACAAGACTATCTACGTTTGATATTTGGTTCATCGTCCGAGACACAAGACTATCTACGTTTGATATTTGGTTCATCGTCCGAGACACAAGACTATCTACGTTTGATATTTGGTTCATCGTCCGAGACACAAGACTATCTACGTTTGATATTTGGTTCATCGTCCGAGACACAAGACTATCTACGTTTGATATTTGGTTCATCGTCCGAGACACAAGACTATCTACGTTTGATATTTGGTTCATCGTCCGAGACACAAGACTATCTACGTTTGATATTTGGTTCATCGTCCGAGACACAAGACTATCTACGTTTGATATTTGGTTCATCGTCCGAGACACAAGACTATCTACGTTTGATATTTGGTTCATCGTCCGAGACACAAGACTATCTACGTTTGATATTTGGTTCATCGTCCGAGACACAAGACTATCTACGTTTGATATTTGGTTCATCGTCCGAGACACAAGACTATCTACGTTTGATATTTGGTTCATCGTCCGAGACACAAGACTATCTACGTTTGATATTTGGTTCATCGTCCGAGACACAAGACTATCTACGTTTGATATTTGGTTCATCGTCCGAGACACAAGACTATCTACGTTTGATATTTGGTTCATCGTCCGAGACACAAGACTATCTACGTTTGATATTTGGTTCATCGTCCGAGACACAAGACTATCTACGTTTGATATTTGGTTCATCGTCCGAGACACAAGACTATCTACGTTTGATATTTGGTTCATCGTCCGAGACACAAGACTATCTACGTTTGATATTTGGTTCATCGTCCGAGACACAAGACTATCTACGTTTGATATTTGGTTCATCGTCCGAGACACAAGACTATCTACGTTTGATATTTGGTTCATCGTCCGAGACACAAGACTATCTACGTTTGATATTNAAGGTGACGATCCGTAATTATTTACCGATTTTTAAATATTTTTTTCATATTTTATTTATAAAGGTTATCAAAAAACAATATATATATGCTATTGGACATTACCATAAAAAAATGAGCAATACAACTTGTTTTGAGCTCAAAATACAGTGTCCTCCAAGTCAATTGTGTTTACAAACAATAAGTTTGTTTACATCGCTGTTTACTTGATCATGCCGAGCGATTACGTGCCGTTTTTCCGATAACAAATTTTGATTGGTTGTCACAAGACATTGTGTATCACGTGAGCAGGTCAAGAGTGAAAGACCAGACATTCAAAACAAAAAATGTCGTCGAGTTCATAAAGAAGATGTACACTCGCCTGCAAGCATACACACACGGTCGCTAATACATCTATGTTTGACATACACCTCCAACAAGAATGACAAAGGCTGACAGTAACAGACAAACTCTTCAATGGGAGTGCATTTCTTCAAATAATGAAACGGGCATATCTTCCATAATTCTTGACAACGTTGCACCTAAGCGGTGTTTTTATCATTTTTTATGCAAGAGTAACTGAAATCCGGTAAAAATTAGACCAGTTTATATGCATAATAATTTGATTTGTCACCTTTATTGTTACTTTAAATCTTAAATGCAGTCTAACAGAGCTCTCTTCGCCTAACATACCGGTAATGTTGCACTCGAGAAGTAGAAGTGGGTTGTCAATAGGGGGCAATAAAAGGATTAGCGATGGTAACTTTAAGCCAGACAGAGCTTGAATAGCGAATTTTATTGTAGAACGTTTTTACGAATATCTGGACAAATTGTCTCATATAGGGACGCGGGAACAATCACCCAACTCGCGGGACTGTCCCGTCGAGATCTGACATGTATGTTTAATTCCGTTATCCATATATCAAATCAATGATTATCTTATCATAATTTAGTTTCTCAAATCTGAACCAATTAAATCGTTCTTAAATGGTTCTTTATTCCAGAAAAAATAGAGAAACCAAAAGCATAAATATTATTGATGGAAGGTTATCCAGATCAATTATAAGTATTGAAATAAATTATAATTACGGTAATGTGTTTTCCCGAAATATCTTACATCTTATGAAACTAAACAGTATTTATTTTAAAAAGAGCATATTAATCAATGATCTTAAACTATTTTTTTTGCTCTATCCTGTTTTTTTAAGAGCTGCACATAAGATACGATTTATAGTGGCATTTGTGGCAATCAAAAAAATTAATTTGCTGCGGACGGTCATAAGTTCGGACATTTTAATATAATGTTTAAAAATCGAATATTCGAATATATTCGAATAATGACAAACGAATATTCGAATATCATTTCAAGTATTCGTTCCCATCCCTATTAAAAACAGATGCACTTATTAAATAATACTTTTGCTATAACTTACGGAAGAGTATGGTGACACTCCTTTACTTTTATAAATGCATTTGTTTAATATGTAACTCAACCTTCAGGAATTAACCAGTCGCCACCTGTCAATCAAATTTTCCGATTAGCCAATCAAATATCGATTTTCACACACCCCTTTTCAGCGCTGATCAGGCCGCCATTTTGTCCGACAAACAAAGCGTGTCGTACATGTGGAATGAGCGTAAGTTTTAAGGGTTTACACAGATTGTAAACCAAATGCCTGATAATTGCAGTTTGATCATAATTTAAAATTGTATGTGTTATACACACTGTATAAAAAGACATTGTATAAAAGGACATTATTTTACTTATCTCTCTTGAAAATATGGACGACTAATGAAAACAAAAATGAACACAACGATTGTGCGTTCTTTAAAACGTGTTAAAGCGTTTGATGCACAATATTATTAAGCAGTTTGGGCAACCTAATAATTGCCACACGTGTTTTTTTTTATTACCGGTGAAATTATCGATAATTAATAAATAACAGTATATGTTCATCAGATGTAGGAACATTGAGGCATTGTTAGTAACTGTACACAAGAAAAGAAAACGGTTTAATTACTTCCAATAACATATTTATTTTCTGTGGATTTTAAACAACGGAAACATTCAAAAATTATTAACTTAAAGCCGCCCGAGTTGATGTTGGTATATTTTCCCATTTTTGTTATGTGTCGCAAAAAAGTGATTATGAGTCAAAATGTAATGGTATTTATGTCAGTTCAGTACAAAGATAGGGCTTTTCAATTTCTGTCCATGGACAGAAATGATCTAAATTTAAAAACGCGCGGGTCATATGTAAAACCACGTCACCATTGCATCATTGTTTACAAGCCATTTGCAATGGGGAAGGTCATAATATAGTAAATGTTTTTCCTATATAATTCAATGTTAAAGCGTAAACTTTAAGCGGAAATAAATGCAACATTTTGCACATGGAGACCCCAATGACCATACCTTTTTTTAAAGGGTATTTTAAGCGGAATCGATTAAAGCAATAAAAAATATATATGTCATTTTCAAAAAAAATAAAGAGTTTGACACAAATCGAAATCGACCTTTTTTTTCACCTTCTTTTTTCGGCCGTTTTCTAGTGGATTGTATTCTTTTTCAGTGCCATGTTTTACTTAATTCTATAACTTTATCATATTTCAGGGATTACGTAGTGAACACCTGTGCTAATCTTATCAATATCACCAAACGAATAAACAAGAACAACAGTCTAAAGAGTAAAACATGCCTACGGGTAAAATATGATGTTTTTTTTAGAGAGTATAGCATTTTATGACTCAATTATTTAGTATATCATAACCTAAAAGATCAACGTTAACTGTTGAAATCGCCAAAAAAATAGGCACGTGTTGATTATAATTATCCTATGTTCAATGTGCATGCCAAATTTCAGCTCGATCGTTCACGTAGAAAAGCTTAAAAATGCATTTTATAATAACGCATGATAAGCCATCTGGCTTTCGCTGTCAGTGCTTTGATTTAAAAACGGTGTTCAAGAGCAAAAACCTCAACCTAACTTATACAAATCAGTCAATATACTGGAATATGTCCACATGCTTTGCCGAAAAAGACATAAACGTTTATAAAAACGTATTTATAGCTTCATCCAGCACAGATTGGTGCGCTTTGAGATGCTCAAGACGAGTTTCTGTACGTTTTTTGTTACATTTTATACTGAAAAAGCATTTGTTTTGTTCAAAATTCGCTAAGCTCGTTAAATTCGTGAAACAAAACGCTCTTATTTCGTGAAAAATACAAAAACGCATAATACCCCGCACAAAAAAATGTGATTTTATGTAAATACTGCTCCTTTGTGACGCGGCCTGATTTGCGTTTAGGTCATAATATACTAAATGTATTTCCTATATAATTCAATGTAAAAGCGACAACTTTAATCGAAAATAAATGCAACATTTTGCACATGGAGACCCCCATAACCTACCTTTTCTTAAAGGGCATTCTAAGTTGAATAATTTAAGCATTAAAAAAAAATGTCATGTTCAAACCAAAAAAGCGATTGACACAAATTAAAATCGACTGTTTTTGCACCTTCTTTTTTTCGGCCGTTTTCTAGGGGATTGTAACTTTTTTCAGTGCCATTTTTAACTTAAATCTCTAACTTTATCATATTTCAGGGATTAAGAAGTGAACACCTGTGCTTCCCCTTTCAATATCACCAAACGATTAAACCAGAACAACAGTCTAAAGAGTAAAACATGCCTTCGGGTAAAATATGATGTTTTTTTATAGAGTATAGCCCTTCATGACTCAATTGAAGAATCATGAAGAAGTAAAGTTATTAGGGGGCACAATTGACTTTCAACTAAAATTTAATAGCCATATATCTAACATATGTTAAAAAAATGCCTCAAGGCAATTAAATGTTTTAAAAAGAATTGGAAAACACCTTTGTAAATTAGGTAAACTTACCATCTACCATTCTTTTATCCTATCTAGTTCTAACTATTGTTCTGTAGTATGGCATTACTGTATTAAAGTTTTACAGAGCAGTTTAGTTCATTTTGCGGCGTTAACAGTTTATATTGTAGAAAATAGCCTCATAAATCATAACAAAATATACGATTTCGCCCGCCTAATCCGCCATCATTGCGATCGGCCTGTCTGATATTTCCAATCACTATTCCACGTGACTGTGTGGGCGGAGCGATCGATAATTTGGCGACTGGTCAATTGTTTATACATCTTTATTCTGATTCAACTCTTCATTTTCCTTCTTTGTTCATATTGTCTGTATTGTCCAACGTTGTCTATATTGCCTGCGTTTTCTCGCATACGATATGTAAATAGAAGAAAAACTCAGACGCAAAGAAATCACGCAGCGTCGTGAAATAAGCACAGAAAAAAAAACTCATATTAACGTTAGTAAATACTTTGTGTTTGTTTTACATGTTTTATTTGTTAAACAACAAAATTAATTATGTATTTGCCATTTATTTGCAAATTAATAGGCTAATAATTTTATAATGAATATTCGCTAACTAAATAAGGCAAATATGTTTTAAACGCAAAATATTGTATATTTCGTAAAGAAGACATATCAAAGATTTGACAAACGTGCAAGTTTATATAAAGAGTAAGATATACACGTCATTTCCACACAAAAAACGAATCAATCAATACGCATAATATTACAAACAGAATTGTAAACTTGTACCCGTTTTAAATAAAATAAATCAATACTATTGGTAAGATCGATAATATATGCTAATAGTGTGAATAAAATATAAGATGTATAAATGTACGGCAACTGATCAATGTTTTATTAATTATTAAAATGCATCTGGTGAAACGCAAAAAAAAACACCGCGACGTGAAATTAGCAAGGAAATAATAACTCACATTAATTTTAGCAAATATATTTTTGTTTGTTTAATTAATTATTATACTTCCGCTTCCGGTAAAGATGGCTGTGTTTGTTTTCCTCTAGAGATTAAAATAAATAAAATTAGTAATCGCGGACATACGAACACTCATAAAATATCTAAAACACGATATACCTCTTCAACAAGTGTTAACAATTGTGACAACGCATATTACGGAGCAAAACGATCACGGTAATTTTCAATTTATAAGAAAATAAAGTGTATTGTATTGAAAAGTTTAGGCGGGCAATATCACAAAAGATTGAGAAAAAAGTGTAAAAATCGTGCACCGCTAGAAAGTAGGATCAACTCGAGTTGAGAACATAACATCAAGTAAGAAATCCGTGCTCCTCGGGTAACCTTTATTGATAAACACTAATGTAAATATTTACGTCGACTCATGACAAGAAAAGGACAATCTAAACAGGATCAGGATCAGCCGAAAAAGTGGCAAGAAAAGGGTGGGAAAAGGCGAACGAAACAAGAGGCCTCACCAAACTCCGTCAGTGATCAGCCTGAGAAGTGGCAGGTTATAGCAGAAAGCTCACCAACAGCAGCTGAAATGCAGCAGTGTACAGTAATGGCAACACCACATGCAGTCCCACCGGTTACTTCGTCATACAACGGTCAGTACTATTGCACCTCATCTACAGTTTATGACACCACACCGCCAGCCTATTCCCAAACCAGGTCCGTACTGAGAACCAGTAATACTTGCCTTCACCACCATCTTCGACACCATCACCATGGGCAGTGGAAATAATGCAAGATATAAAAAGCATCAAACTTTCTGTGTCAAAATTAGACAAACTCGAGAAGCTTGTTGACAAAATAAATGCGCGCGTTGAAAAATTAGAAAATGACTCTAAAGCAAGAGACGTAAAAATTTCCGACGTCGTAAACGCAGTGCAATTCGCCAGTAGCGAAATTGAAGACTCCAAAAAGAAAATACAGGAAACGAGTTCGGAAATAAAAGTGATCAATAATCAGTACTCAGACATCAAAACCGCTATATCAGACATTAAAACCAAAACGGACGAATTAGAGGCAAAAACGAACGATTTAGAGAGCAGGAGCATGCGCGAAAACCTGTTATTTTATGGACTCAGTGAATCAGAACATGAACATTGCCAACAAAAAGTCATACAAGTTATATCAGAGCGTCTGCAGTTAACTGACGATATCGTGCTGGATCGTGCTCACAGGCTCGGAAAACCTAAACATGGAAAATCGAGACCCATCGTCGCTAAGTTTCACTACTATTCACAACGAGAACTGGTCAGAACTACGGCTACAACGAAAAATGACGTCCTAAGGAATGCGGGCCTTGGCATAGGCATTCAGCAAACCAAAGCAGTTCTAAACAAACGACGGCAATTGAATGACGTATTCAATCGTGAGAAATCAGCCGGAAAACAGGTCAAGTGGGCTGGCTCCCGACTCATGGTACGCAACAACAGCAACGACCAATTCCGTGAAGTGACGTGCTAGGACCAGAAGGAGGAACTAAGAACTCTCGTTTGGAATGTGAATGGACTAGTAAGGAAAATTAATGATGAGGATTTTTTAAGCTTTATTGCAGAGCATGACTTGATTTTACTGTCTGAAACATGGACACACTCAAAACAGACTACTAACATAGAAATAAATGAATACATCTCTTTCCATCTTTTCGGTAACAAAAGTCACGGAACAAAGAAAGGTCGTTATAGTGGCGGCCTTAGCGTTTATTTTCATAAAAAAAACTAAACAATAAAATATCAGTCATTGAAGAAAATAAAAAAAGGCTTAATATGGATAAAGATAAATAAGGAAATATTAACTACCGACCAAGATGTATTCATTTGTCTATGTTATATTCNGATGATGATGATGATGATGATGATGATGATGATGATGATGATGATGATGATGATGATGATGATGATGATGATGATGATGATGATGATGATGATGATGATGATGATGATGATGATGATGATGATGATGATGATGATGATGATGATGATGATGATGATGATGATGATGATGATGATGATGATGATGATGATGATGATGATGATGATGATGATGATGATGATGATGATGATGATGATGATGATGATGATGATGATGATGATGATGATGATGATGATGATGATGATGATGATGATGATGATGATGATGATGATGATGATGATGATGATGATGATGATGATGATGATGATGATGATGATGATGATGATGATGATGATGATGATGATGATGATGATGATGATGATGATGATGATGATGATGATGATGATGATGATGATGATGATGATGATGATGATGATGATGATGATGATGATGATGATGATGATGATGATGATGATGATGATGATGATGATGATGATGATGATGATGATGATGATGATGATGATGATGATGATGATGATGATGATGATGATGATGATGATGATGATGATGATGATGATGATGATGATGATGATGATGATGATGATGATGATGATGATGATGATGATGATGATGATGATGATGATGATGATGATGATGATGATGATGATGATGATGATGATGATGATGATGATGATGATGATGATGATGATGATGATGATGATGATGATGATGATGATGATGATGATGATGATGATGATGATGATGATGATGATGATGATGATGATGATGATGATGATGATGATGATGATGATGATGATGATGATGATGATGATGATGATGATGATGATGATGATGATGATGATGATGATGATGATGATGATGATGATGATGATGATGATTATGATGATGATAATGATGATGATGATAATGATGATGATGATGACGATGACGATGACGATGGCGATGACGATGATGATGATGATGATGATGATCATTGGAAGTGTAGTCCAGCAATCTTCCTATGGAGCTAACCGACTAGTACCTTTATTGCATTGACGGTGCTCTTTAGTGTAAGGTATATTAGCTTATTATATTAACAAAACCCTTGATTGAAAGGATTTAAAACTGATACTAAGGTTTTAGTTTCGCTTAAAACTTAAGGATTAATAAGGAATTTTGTAAGGAATAGTTACGTGTTATATTTTGCATTTTTAACGGAATGAAAAAAAATGAAATTAACATGAGTGAGATACATTGAAAGACATATTTTATATTTATTTGACTAATTAAACAGTTACAATTATAATAAATAATATAGAATAATAGTATATTCGTAACAAGTCGTAAATCTTGCTCGAATGTGAATTGTCAGTGTTATCTTAAGGCAGTTCTTCACCATACATGTTTATCAATATAATTTAAAATAAATTAATTAGAACATATAATAATATGAATATTTAAATAAATAAATATGTATTAACAAAATGTTATTAAAATGCCATACTAAGAACGAGTGACAAACTAAACATGTTTTAATGTTCAATACACAATACTGTAAACTGCCCATTCCACAATCATTCGAAAATTGAGTGGCTGACTACATTTAGGTTTTTAGCCTACATAATGTTATCAATATGTTATCATATCGCGTGGCTTTAATATTAATCTGCATTTGCCCCGGAGTTCTGCATTCACTATCTGTAGACGGCCGGGTGAAGATCGAACAGTGTAACATATTCAGGACTAGCTGTGCGGAGGTAGGTTTCCTTTATGCTTTGCATAATCCTTAATAATTAAAGGTTATTACAATATTCGCCATTGAATTATCGACTAAATCATTCAACTTAATTTTACATCCATTCTAAGTACGCTATGTTTAACATATTGATGTCTTTTGAATTGTTGCTGACAAGTTAACAAAATTCATCTCGCTTTACAAAAATGCTTCTTTTATACAGACAGTTAGAAATTCGCTAATAACAAATCACACATAATTGTGAAATAATCTTTCTTTGAAATATTTCACCACGTATGATGTGTGTTCGTATACTAACTATCGTTTGAAAATTAAACGAACATTTTCCCACAAGGTTATTCATTTCAATAATATATACAATAGTGTCAATACATATTTATGATCTTCAATATTTTATCGGACAAACGCACTACGGCAATATGTCAATTAGTAATCTACGTACACGCCCACCGACCAATTCTTTCAGAATTACGAACAACATCATCACGACCATGACACACATATTTATCCCCACGAGACAATGTGATTTCCCGCGAGGTACTTTTATAACAATGTGACTAATCATGGTCACATGCTGGGATTCTCCGCTAATCATAAGGTAAATATTTAGAGCGATCGCATGTAACTTATCTGAATTATTACATCAGATAACATTTGATTATATGGGTAGGTGTACACGCGGTTTAGATACTGTTTTTTGATCGCGCTAAATGTTAACCTTTTGTTTCACCGCATTGTCCGTATATATCTATATCTATATATCAATACATACCGTGATTTGCGGGGTGCCCGTNCATGCTAATCCTTCCCTCTGGACAGCTGTTGTGTGTGTTCAACGGGACGCTACAATGGTAGAGGCCGATGTGCTCCGCTTTAGACAAGGAAAGACTGTGACAAAACATAAGAGAAGAAGACAACTCCACACGAAGACGCTGCAGACCCTTTGCCAGCAGTACAGCTCCGGAAGGAAGACAATGGGTGAGTTCCTAGATACTGTTGGACACAACATCCGTCTTCGGTGAAGAGACTACGAGTGACATTTTACAGTGATATTTTTTGATGTAATGTAGATATGTAAGATATTTTGAAATATGTTTCATCATTTGTAGTTTTGCTTGTCATAATAAATATAATACAATATGATAATTTTCGTTCACATGTTACTTTTTTGTGTCCCAGTCTGTTTGAAAAAAGTAAATTTACTCTATGGTTTCTAAGGGGATTTTTACCGCTCTAAACATAATCATTTGGAAGGGGCTTTTTTCCGCACTGGCAAATTGTCGAAGGGGCTTTTTTCCGCACTGGCAAAACGACGAAGGGGCTTTTTTCCGCACTGGCAAAACGACGAAGGGGCTTTTTTCCGCACTGGCAAATCGATGAAGGGGCTTTTTTCCGCACTGGCAAAATTGGTGGAAGGGGCTTTTTTCCGAGGGNTATATATATAAGAGATTTGAAAGTTTTACCTATATGATATGTTAAATAATACTAGATGTGTCTCCCGAAATTAAAGTTGCGATGGTGACATTGAAATGACGTTGCAATTAGTTTGGTATGGCAATTAATAAACGGACTTTTGATACCATTTACAATGAACTTTGATTGTAATAGAGCTGTAAAACATACGCGTGGAAATCGTCATTGTTTGATTTGCCGTTCCATGTAAATCGTATCATACTNAATCAGTCAATATAGCAATAGCCTTCGAGACCAGAAATCTGGACTAGCGGCACCTCATGAGGTTTTAGACGGCGGATTTCTGCCGGCTACTTCTGAAAGCCCTAAGTTTCAAACAGTTTATAATAATTGTTCAACATTCCCACGGGATACCTTTATTGGATCTATGATGCTTCAAACTGTATGTAAATGTAATGTAAAATGTTAATCACCCTGCCTCTTAGNTTTTAAGTTGTTTTTAGCTATCTTACTTAGACTGTAAACTCGCTTTTAAACTAGTTTTCAACTAATTTATTGTTGTAAATAATACGTGTATTCAGCTGTTCAGTTATTATGCAGAGGGAAAATTAAATAATCTCTTTCGATTAGTGGCTATTATTTGCCAGAGTGGCAGAGAGGCAGGTAGTCCGGATTTCTGGTCTCGAAGGCTATTGCTATATTGACTGACGCCTTCGAGTCCAGAGTCCATCGTGATTTTTACGTTAGATTTCTCCGCACAGATTTTCTGCGCACGTTTGACGGCCTATAACTTCATTAATATTGAATGGTANCGCACTGGCAAAATTGGTGGAAGGGGCTTTTTTCCGAGGGGCTTTTTTCCGGGCACCATATTGACTGACGCCTTCGAGTCCAGAGTCCATCGTGATTTTTACGTTAGATTTTTCCGCACAGATTTTCTGCGCACGTTTGACGGCCTATAACTTCATTAATATGCAATGGAATGTGAAATCAAACATACCGATTTGGAGCTCAACCATTTATCTTCCGATGTGTGATGTTTCAAGAATGTCACAATTGTATTAATATCCAAAACTTTGATTTAAATCACACACATAAAAAGTGCAAAAAAATGTGGAGGTAGAAGTCCGAAACATCCGAATAGCAACGAGCTACGTCACACGGTCCGAGAAGTAGGCCGACACTCAAATTCCACATATCACTGTAAATAATAGTGTACGCGTATAACCGTCTTAAAATATTTGTGAGCATTTGATAATATACTATGACTAAAATAATTTGATCCGTATTGTCTTTATTTGATTCTATATTTTTGTTCTTACTTTTTTGAAACGATGGATTTATTTGTGGAATTCGACTGTTGTTAAACATTTTGTCATAAAAACGGGAAGATATATTTGAGGAAAAGCCGTCTTTTTTTCTCTATAGTGAAACATGTATGGAAAGCTGAATTGGGCTTCTTTCAGACTTAGTGGACCACATTGGCTGATACTGGCGCAACTCTTAGGAATGATATGACCGTTTTTATATCTAAAACAATGAAGTACATATGAATCATTTGAAAAAAGAAATCATTACGGACTGTGCTTAAAAGGCTGGTTTACGAAAACACCTTTTCCTAATCTGTATGTGAAGAGAGATCAATCATTAATTATATAAAAGATAAATTTAGTACTTGTAACTCAATTTTGGATAAGACGCGTACATTTTCCCCATACTGTACTACGTAATACGATGACGTATGTTCTCGCGAGAATCTCGCCGCGGTCGTAAACAAAATCGAAGTCGAAAGCTAATTTTGAGCTTCATCGATGTTAATTGACAGATAACTCGCTTATAAGAGGTGAATCGGATACTCGTGTGGGCTGAGACGATTCAATTTTTTTTCATGTATGTATTTCTGCTTTCCATTTATTTGTCAGTCCTTTTGAATATGAAATATCGCAAGTTAAAAGAACACAGTCGGTCGATCGGAACTTTTGTAACATAAAAATCACGATAGACTTGAGACGTAGCGAAGCACGATAAATGTCCAAATGATGAAAAAAGCTTCGTTCACGGTTCATTATTGAGACTAGAGGTGCCGCCTACTAGGAACTGTTTCCAAAAAAAATCACGGAAGCAATAAAAATGGTACCATAGACTAACAAAGATTCATTGATATTGTCGTAATATGACAATAGGTGCTACTTAAATCGGGGAAAGCCTCACCTACTTTACATTTAGTTTTAATTGTTTTTTAAACGACATGGTAAACCAACCTTACGACCCCGGGCCCCGGTTTCACGAACATTCTTAAGTCCATTATTGTTCTTAACTCCATAACAGTCTTACTTACAAGTTACAGGCTTAAATTAACTGCCTTTATTTGTGTTGCGTTTCACGAAAAATAACAGGCATAATAACAGTCTTAGTAAAATTCTTAAATCTCTTTTTAAGACATCTATACCCAGGGATCAGGAAATCTCCGAATCCCAATCGGTCCGAGAGACGGCCGAAACCCTCTGATACCTCTTCGCCCCGCACCCCCCACCCCCTCCAAAAAAGACTATATTCTCTAAATCTTTCATGCATGGAACAATACATTATGTTTGATGTGATGTGAAAATAGGCCTTTTATTTGAAATCACATTAAAAACATCTTATTTTGTTTTAGAATTGTTGGTCTTATTAATTATTTTAGAAAGAAATGTCCAATCGGTTTAGAAGGTAGATAGAATGAGCTCTATTTGTTTTTGAACTCTATAAGACTCCCATTTGATGATTTGATTAATGACCAATTAAGTTGTTCAATGTCAATAAAACATGTAGTATTTGCAAAGAAAGCAAGAAATATTATCATATTCAACAAAATAATACTCCTTTAATATTCACAATCTACCATGCATCATTTAATACTGGACCGAATGTGGTAAATAATAATCGGTTTTCGTGGAACAAGTGTGTCACTTGTACTTCTCAATCAAGCGTGCCCAATTGTTTACATTGTTAATTCCCCTAATTTATGATCGCCTCGGGCATTTTTTGACATGGGGATATCAATTAGCGGATTAATCTCGGGACTGCGGAGATAAATGTACTGGTAAGTGTGTAGAATGTCACACCTGTCTGTGAAATCCGGACCGATTTTTATGATAAATCTCAATTTGCAATCGGTCCAGTACGACCAAAATCGGTCAAAAACCGATAAAACCGGCATTTTCCTGATCCCTGGCTATACCCCTGTCTTAACTATGATTAGCAGTCTTAAATATGGCCGATTAAGATATAAGAATTTAGTGTCTGTGATATTTTGTGCCCAAAGTATGACAAATATATTTTAAACACTATTTTTGTGTATTCACGACATAACAGAAATTTATAGGTTTAATGTCCAGTCAGAATAGAAGAATGCTAATAGATGTAGGTAAATATCTCTCAAAATCCGAAATTCAATTTAATTCTTCCAGGCAAATAACACTTATCACTGTATCTTAATGTATTGTTGTTTACATGTTGGCTTTACGTATTGTAAATGCATTATGCTAATAAAGAATATGTTATGTTAAGTTATGTATTGCAGTCAGTTGCAGACTCTCTAGAAACAAAGACGAATCGGCATATTCCCCTCCCACCTCTTCTGTCATCAAGAGAGAGAGAGAGGNGAGAGAGAGAGAGAGAGAGAGAGAGAGAGAGAGAGAGAGAGAGAGAGAGAGAGTGTTCCCCAGACACTTTAACAAAGTTAATGTACATACAAAACGATCCATTACATAATGTAACTTGAAACCTGGATCACTTAGTAAGCGCAAAATACATACAATCATTGCGAGCTGTACTGTATTTACATGCATGCAAAAATCTCGGGCAATTTTAACAGTTGTAAACAGTCGTGGAAATGGTGCAATTTTAACGGTTAGTTCAGTTACTTAAGCCTTTTAACATGTACACAAATTTTCACTTGTGTGCCAAATTTATTGAGGTGTATATTTTTTATGACTTTCTATAATTTTCTACTTTAGGCAACTGGAGCTACTGTGTATTTTAACATGTTCAATTTATGATACAACTACATACCGTGATCTGCGGGGTGCCCGTCGTTTTCAGACCTTTCTTGTGAGGCCTATATTTAATATGGGGTCTATATAAGAACATAAAATTAAATATATATAATGCTGCTTTGTTGGGTCTTTGTAATTATGGGGTCTTTGTAAGCAAACAGGAAGTGGTTTTACAGCCATTGTGAATTCAGCATGGATTCTGCAATATTTCAGAATGTGCATCTTATTATCTTAAGTTTTGTGTTGTTGACACTTATTGCTATTGGTTTATTAATATTATGTGTATACATGAGATGGAATGCTTTATTTTTGAGATGGAATAATGATCTTCAGTAAAGTGTAGTTTCTTTAGTGTGTATGTGGTAAGGAGTATGTTCTCATTAGAGAGGTCCAGTTATTTGCTAGGTTAGATTAGGTGTGCACACAATTTTTATCCTTCATCTGTGGTCATCAAGTGATGCAAACATCTTCTTAACCTATATAAACCTCACAAGTTCAAGCAGTTGTATATAAGTTTTATTGGGTATATAAAATACATTCTGTATTTTCATGTTTTATGGGGTATATATCATTACATATTTCACAGAGTGATTGTTAAAAAGGATCATATTGGCAGTGTATATAAATGAACATTACATATGTTACTAAATACGGCACACTGTAGCTGTTTATTAACCTCTAAATAATTACGGGTTTCAGGAAGTTCCGCCATTTTGAAAATGGATGATTGCAATGTAGGCATGTGCTTAAGAAGAAGTTTTTGAAAGAAATAATGAAATCACGAAATTGTGAAATCACGAAATCGTAAAGTTTTGGAGTGAAATCACGAAATCGTGAAATAGTGAAGTTTTGTTGACAAAATTCTCTCCAAAACTTTACAACTTCATGATTTCACAATTTCACTTCAAAATTTCGTAATTTCTCGATTTCATTCATTCGTGATTTAGCTATTTCTTTTCAGAATTTCATGATTTCACAATTTCACGATTCTTCCTTGTTTTCGAATCGTGAAATCATGTAGTTGAAATGTCACGATCAGTCTTTCATATGTTCATGGATAAAAGATTTCCGTATTATGACGGAATTCCGTATTTCCGATCTTCGTCAGGGCCGTTTTTCCAAATCGCATAAATTCGAGGAGAAAATTGAGGGGGGGTGGTAATTCTGCGTTAAATTTCACCATGACATTCCTGACGTCCAAGGACCGGCAGGTCAAATTGTTGTTGTTATCTTCACTAAACAGAGTAAATAAATAACGTCATCCCATTGGTTAAGAAAACAATGATAATTGCCGAATCAATCGAATTAATTTTGACAACCAATGGGATTACGTTATTTATTTACTCCCATTAGAAAAAGTAATGGCCGACTCCAAACGTCAAACAGTGAATATTTATTGTTAATATCGCAAATGTGAATTGTGTGTCCGATGCTCGATGTTGTAACCGCATCATATCGAAAGAGAATGGACATATCTTTCGAAGGTATGTGGCTTTTGGATATTTTCGGGAAGGAATTAGTGAAAATTTGCTAAAAACTACCGGTTTCGTGCATCCGTCCGTGGACGTCAGGAATGTCATGGTGAAATTTTACGCAGAATTTTGTGAAACTCTTTGCTGTTTCTGATTGCATTGACGGATTTTGATAAAACAAAAAGTGTTTTTGAAAAGAAAAATCATTCCTAGACACGATTCAGTAGATATTTTTGAGATCCTGTCAATTTTAAGGGACTTTTGGGTGATTAGTAACTTTCTCATCTTACAGTTACTGATTGTGAAAATAAATTGACATTGTGTAGATCAACTTTCTGCTTTTCTAACTTTTGAACCTTTGATTTGTAGTGTTGTCATCTATTTCACCTTCAAAATGTAGAGAATATTATCAGTGTTTAAGTATATTTAAAGGCCTCAGATTGCACTCCGATATGCTAAAATCCAGGAACTTCCGGGGGCCTCCGGCCCCCTGAACCCCCAGCCAGGGCGTTGCCCTGTACCCACCGGGGGCCCTGCGGCCCCCAGCTTGAAATTTCAGTATTTTCACTTTTCTGAACTTTTACCCATGTATGTTACCCCTGTCCATCCATAACACGGTTTATTAATGAAATTTATTTTCAGTCAATTTAAACAACTGCAAAATCTTTGGATTATAAACCGTCATACCATATTAAAGCTTGTAGTAGGTCCGATAGTGTATAGAAATGGCATTCATTTTAGCGGGGTACTCTATATATCCCGTACCTTTATAGAACCTCGCAGCAAGGGTTAATATTGAAATTGAGGACCCATAACTTACCACATATCTTAGTATACATAGACAACCCAGATTATGGTTTGATACAGATACCCCGTTTCTGACGATATTTCTGTTTATATATATATTATATATGTATATAGTTGGTTAGTCAGAAGACTGCTTGTGGAAAAAACATTATTTAATATATTCAGGAAATGAGACCAAGAAGAAAGAAACAGGAGAATGTGGCAGCAGACTGCATTGATTCAGGGGAGGACCTCAAAGATTTTGTTATTGAACATATACCACCAAAAGGTATTAAATTTTGATTTATGTTATCAATAAACTGGAACATATTTTAGACAAAACAAACTGTGTACATGTATATACATTGGCCACCATACATCTCTAGACAGGCCAAAAATCTTAACTATAATACATAGAAGACATGTCGTCTTCAAACTCATACATTTTCTATTTTGGCTGTTCAGACACTTGAAAATTGTTATCCAGAGAGTGTAGACAGAGAAATTAAAGTAAATTAAACTAAAGGGCTCTCACTACACTTGCAAATCAGGGAGAAGTTTTGTCAGATCATATAAGCAATGTTGAAACAAAATTGTAAAATATTTTAGCGACCAATCATGTGTTAATACAAAATGGCGGCCAGTGTAAACATCTGAGTATTTCCGTTCTCGCAGTCTCGTTCTGCCTTGTGAAGTTTTACGATATTTGTTCTATTTCTATATAGAAGTTGCGTATCCTTATAGTTTATAGGTCTTTGGTCAAAGTAAGTACCAAACTGAGTGTCAAAAAGTAAGTCAAGTTGTAGTAAAACCATGTGTAATATTTGCCTTTGAATTTGATTAAACTAGAGCAGTGTTCTTGGGTAAGTGATGTAGGGCTTTCATGGTCCTCTTGTTTATATAATTGTTTTTGTTTTTGTTTTGCTTGATAGGTCTTGGTGTTAGAACAACAATAAATAGAACAAAAGGAGATTTCTTAATGATTTATCCCGGCGAACTGATAACAGAAAGAGAAGGGGAAGAACGTGAAGAACGTGAACCATCCGTGTTTAGATACTTCTTCCAATATAAAAGGAAAGGGTGGTGGTAAGTATGTTAGAAGTTGTAATAAAAATAACTTTTAAAGTTGAATAACGCAATATTCAGANTAAGTTAGGTTTGGATGGAAGGAGAAAGATTGTCCACATTGGGGGGTGGTGGGATTTAGTTTAGGTTTGGATGGCAGGAGAAAGATTGTCCAAATTCGGGGGTAGTGGGATTAAGTTAGGTTTGGTTGGAAGAAGGAAGATTGTCCACATTGGGGGTCAGGTATGTCAGCATAGTTAAAGACATGATGGGCTTGTCACAAGCATTGTTCTTTCGGTATTGTGTAAAATCTTTTCTTTTCCCTATTGTTAATTTCCCAAAAAGACAAAGTCGCATCAAGTTGTAATTTTTCAATTGTTTATGTTTTAAAATGCCATTTTTATGATTTTCCACATGAAAAATGTACATGCGCTGTCAAACTAGCATTAGAGGAATCAAGCTGCCCGAGAGCATTGTTCACTTGCCATGNCAGCCATTGTGAATTCAGCATGGATTCTGCAATATTTCAGAATGTGCATCTTATTATCTTAAGTTTTGTGTTGTTGACACTTATTGCTATTGGTTTATTAATATTATGTGTATACATGAGATGGAATGCTTTATTTTTGAGATGGAATAATGATCTTCAGTAAAGTGTAGTTTCTTTAGTGTGTATGTGGTAAGGAGTATGTTCTCATTAGAGAGGTCCAGTTATTTGCTAGGTTAGATTAGGTGTGCACACAATTTTTATCCTTCATCTGTGGTCATCAAGTGATGCAAACATCTTCTTAACCTATATAAACCTCACAAGTTCAAGCAGTTGTATATAAGTTTTATTGGGTATATAAAATACATTCTGTATTTTCATGTTTTATGGGGTATATATCATTACATATTTCACAGAGTGATTGTTAAAAAGGATCATATTGGCAGTGTATATAAATGAACATTACATATGTTACTAAATACGGCACACTGTAGCTGTTTATTAACCTCTAAATAATTACGGGTTTCAGGAAGTTCCGCCATTTTGAAAATGGATGATTGCAATGTAGGCATGTGCTTAAGAAGAAGTTTTTGAAAGAAATAATGAAATCACGAAATTGTGAAATCACGAAATCGTAAAGTTTTGGAGTGAAATCACGAAATCGTGAAATAGTGAAGTTTTGTTGACAAAATTCTCTCCAAAACTTTACAACTTCATGATTTCACAATTTCACTTCAAAATTTCGTAATTTCTCGATTTCATTCATTCGTGATTTAGCTATTTCTTTTCAGAATTTCATGATTTCACAATTTCACGATTCTTCCTTGTTTTCGAATCGTGAAATCATGTAGTTGAAATGTCACGATCAGTCTTTCATATGTTCATGGATAAAAGATTTCCGTATTATGACGGAATTCCGTATTTCCGATCTTCGTCAGGGCCGTTTTTCCAAATCGCATAAATTCGAGGAGAAAATTGAGGGGGGGTGGTAATTCTGCGTTAAATTTCACCATGACATTCCTGACGTCCAAGGACCGGCAGGTCAAATTGTTGTTGTTATCTTCACTAAACAGAGTAAATAAATAACGTCATCCCATTGGTTAAGAAAACAATGATAATTGCCGAATCAATCGAATTAATTTTGACAACCAATGGGATTACGTTATTTATTTACTCCCATTAGAAAAAGTAATGGCCGACTCCAAACGTCAAACAGTGAATATTTATTGTTAATATCGCAAATGTGAATTGTGTGTCCGATGCTCGATGTTGTAACCGCATCATATCGAAAGAGAATGGACATATCTTTCGAAGGTATGTGGCTTTTGGATATTTTCGGGAAGGAATTAGTGAAAATTTGCTAAAAACTACCGGTTTCGTGCATCCGTCCGTGGACGTCAGGAATGTCATGGTGAAATTTTACGCAGAATTTTGTGAAACTCTTTGCTGTTTCTGATTGCATTGACGGATTTTGATAAAACAAAAAGTGTTTTTGAAAAGAAAAATCATTCCTAGACACGATTCAGTAGATATTTTTGAGATCCTGTCAATTTTAAGGGACTTTTGGGTGATTAGTAACTTTCTCATCTTACAGTTACTGATTGTGAAAATAAATTGACATTGTGTAGATCAACTTTCTGCTTTTCTAACTTTTGAACCTTTGATTTGTAGTGTTGTCATCTATTTCACCTTCAAAATGTAGAGAATATTATCAGTGTTTAAGTATATTTAAAGGCCTCAGATTGCACTCCGATATGCTAAAATCCAGGAACTTCCGGGGGCCTCCGGCCCCCTGAACCCCCAGCCAGGGCGTTGCCCTGTACCCACCGGGGGCCCTGCGGCCCCCAGCTTGAAATTTCAGTATTTTCACTTTTCTGAACTTTTACCCATGTATGTTACCCCTGTCCATCCATAACACGGTTTATTAATGAAATTTATTTTCAGTCAATTTAAACAACTGCAAAATCTTTGGATTATAAACCGTCATACCATATTAAAGCTTGTAGTAGGTCCGATAGTGTATAGAAATGGCATTCATTTTAGCGGGGTACTCTATATATCCCGTACCTTTATAGAACCTCGCAGCAAGGGTTAATATTGAAATTGAGGACCCATAACTTACCACATATCTTAGTATACATAGACAACCCAGATTATGGTTTGATACAGATACCCCGTTTCTGACGATATTTCTGTTTATATATATATTATATATGTATATAGTTGGTTAGTCAGAAGACTGCTTGTGGAAAAAACATTATTTAATATATTCAGGAAATGAGACCAAGAAGAAAGAAACAGGAGAATGTGGCAGCAGACTGCATTGATTCAGGGGAGGACCTCAAAGATTTTGTTATTGAACATATACCACCAAAAGGTATTAAATTTTGATTTATGTTATCAATAAACTGGAACATATTTTAGACAAAACAAACTGTGTACATGTATATACATTGGCCACCATACATCTCTAGACAGGCCAAAAATCTTAACTATAATACATAGAAGACATGTCGTCTTCAAACTCATACATTTTCTATTTTGGCTGTTCAGACACTTGAAAATTGTTATCCAGAGAGTGTAGACAGAGAAATTAAAGTAAATTAAACTAAAGGGCTCTCACTACACTTGCAAATCAGGGAGAAGTTTTGTCAGATCATATAAGCAATGTTGAAACAAAATTGTAAAATATTTTAGCGACCAATCATGTGTTAATACAAAATGGCGGCCAGTGTAAACATCTGAGTATTTCCGTTCTCGCAGTCTCGTTCTGCCTTGTGAAGTTTTACGATATTTGTTCTATTTCTATATAGAAGTTGCGTATCCTTATAGTTTATAGGTCTTTGGTCAAAGTAAGTACCAAACTGAGTGTCAAAAAGTAAGTCAAGTTGTAGTAAAACCATGTGTAATATTTGCCTTTGAATTTGATTAAACTAGAGCAGTGTTCTTGGGTAAGTGATGTAGGGCTTTCATGGTCCTCTTGTTTATATAATTGTTTTTGTTTTTGTTTTGCTTGATAGGTCTTGGTGTTAGAACAACAATAAATAGAACAAAAGGAGATTTCTTAATGATTTATCCCGGCGAACTGATAACAGAAAGAGAAGGGGAAGAACGTGAAGAACGTGAACCATCCGTGTTTAGATACTTCTTCCAATATAAAAGGAAAGGGTGGTGGTAAGTATGTTAGAAGTTGTAATAAAAATAACTTTTAAAGTTGAATAACGCAATATTCAGAACAAAAAAAGAAATTTTAAAAAAATATTCTACCAGTTAATATCTGCTAGAAAGTGATTGAAGTCAATTTTTTCCACAACATTTTGACCACTAGGATAATAATCTCCCAAATGTGCCAATTTGAGCACAGGTGATTGGAAGAATTCTTATTTTTAAAACAATTTTCATTTATATAGTATGGATGCTACTAGTGAATTAGATGTTGGGCCTCGGCTAGGTCGTCTGGTGAACCACGGTGGTAAAGGTAGAAATTGTGTTATGAAAACCCTGGAGTTCAACAAAAGGCCATATCTTTGCTTGTTTGCTGCTAAAGATATTCCACAAGGTGAAGAGTTACTGTATGATTACGGCATTAAGGATTTGCCTTGGGAGGTATGTACACTCAGAGCTTGTTACTCTTTTTTTCTCTTCTGAAGATGGAAGGATATATAGAAATGACCCACGATCTGAGATTCAGGCTCATACAACAGACTCACATTGAGAAAGTAGGCTCAGTTTGTTTCATTGTTTCATTTCTGTCGTTTCTAAGAAGCAAATTGAACACTTCTTTTTGTTTTATGCCATTTGTTTTCATAAACATTTATGATTTGAAATCTATTTACTTGACAGAAATTACTATTTATTTACAAAGTAAACATATCATTGTGCCCCACATAGTTCTATTACACAATAGAACACAAAATGTCATTTTTTTAGCTCAATTATTCGAAGAATAAGGAGAGCTATACTAGTCACCCGAGTGTAGGTGTCCACGTCGGCATAACCACTTATGTTAAAGTTTGCATGCCAAGTACCACCTCAGATGTTTTCAAAGTCCATTGACATATGGCTTTAAAGGGAGATGTGCAGGATTGATAAATGGAACAGATTTGTGAAAAGGGTCAGTTGAATATCATTATTTGAAGCTCAAATATTGATTTACACCCGAAATATTTCAAACCAATATTTTATCAAAAAAAGATATATAAATGGTGTTTTCTATCCTATGCGACGCGCATAGGTTAGCTATTTTTGTATTTCCCACGTAAAGCTGTGGTGGTTTTTGGATTGTCATGTGATCACTTCACCCAAAATACGCATTCGGTGTACCTTGCTGACTATCGACGTCGCCATTTGTTTCAAAATGCCTGGGCCACCATGAATAGTAAGCTCAGCGATGAGCTAAATATAGAATGATCACTAAATGTAGAATGTATTTTTGTATAGGGATTTCTTCAGCGGATTGTTTTCAGGTCCGGTAAAATTAATTGAAAACTTCCTCCTGGAGGGTTTGAAGTGTAGAGTTTAGTGAAAAGTACACATAAGTGTTACAAAAATCGATCTGTTCATGATTTTACAGAGAAAACCTGCTTGACCCGGCACATCTCCCTTTAAGCACAACTACATGAAATATGATTGTTGGAAACTACCTAGCATCCGCCTTTAGAACTGGCTAATAAAATTTTTATAAATTTACAGAGAAAAGCTGACACAGGTAAACACAGTTCATGCTGTTGAATGCATTGTTGCATGGTTTAAATCTTAGACAAAAAATGAAATATCCCATAATGTTGTAGGTATTGAGGTATGATAATTTCCTGCTGTATATTTACGCTGCTTAAAGTAGGCACAAAATCAATATACCATTAAATAAAATCTCAAGATTAAGTTAAAGGTGATATTTTGCATATTTTGAATTATAGCTACATCATTGTTCTATATTCTAATTATCCTTTTCGGTTTTATTGAAAAAAAAAATCATTGAATTTTGTTATGTTTCAAAAACGAGATAAGATGAAACCATGCAATAGTGTCTGTGAGTTTATTTTCAGTTCATGTTGAAAAAGTTTATTTATCCCCCCGCCAAAGGCAAGGGGTATATTAGAAATGCCCTTCGTCCGCCCGTCCAAAACAATTTTATCCGGAGCATAACTCCAACAAAGTGCTCAGGGTGAGCTATTGTGACCGGCCTTTGTCCGTCGTCCGTTGTGCATCAAATTTTTTACTTAAACATCTCCTCTGAAACTGCTCATTGGATTTTGACCAAACTTCACAGGAATGGTCCGTAGGTGGTACCCTACCAAAGTTGTTCAGATAGTTCTGATTGGTTGCATAAATAGGTCACAGGGTCAAAAAATAGGTTTTCAAAATGCAATTTTCAAAAATCTGCTTGTCTAAAACTACAAGGCCCAGAGCTTTGATATTTGGTTTATAGCATCATCTAGAGGTTCTCTACCAAGATTGTTCAAAATATGCCCCTGGGGATAAAATTGACCCCGCCCTGGGGGTCACAATTTTACATTGAATTATATAAGGAAAACTTCAAACGAAAGTCTTCTTCTCTTGACCGCTAATAGGAATTTGTCCAAACTCAAAAAGAATGATCCCTGGGTGGTCCCCTAGCAGAATTGTTCAAATGGTTCTGACTGGTTGCATAAGTAGGTCACGGGGTCAAAGATTAGGTTTTCAAAATTCAATTTTCAAAAATCTTCTTGTCTGAAACTACAAGTCCCAGAGCTTTCATATTAATTCGATGTATAACATCATCTAGAGGTCCTCTACCAATATTTGGTGGACAACATTAGTGGTCCTCTGTAAATGGCTCCACTGTGACCTTTGACCTTTTCCTAAGGTGAGCGACCCAGGGCCCTTTGGGCCCTATTGTTAATATTTATGTGGATACATTGCAGTGCTCATGCTGTCTGTTGACATTGTCACCATTTGCGATAATTTTATAAAAAAAATATTTAAGAATTGGTGGCCGCTACTGACAATCTNAACTACACATTGAATATTTGAATCTCAATTTACCACTTTAACTGAGCATATTGGCCACATACATTGACTATCATAATTTCAATTGACCACTTTATTAAACCATATTAATTATTAACCACATGAATTGGCTATCAAAATCTCAATCAACCACCTTATAAATATAAGAGAATATTGACCACCACATACACTGGCTATTAAACTTTTAAGTCTCAATTTAGTATCTTATCACTTGCATTGGTGAATACAATCTCAATTGTCCACCTTTTATCTTAAAGCATATTAAATGCAAAGTTTGCTAATGAATAGAATTTCATTTTCCACCATATTGGCCTTAATTTTAAATTTATTTATTTTACCTCATACCAGTATTTACATGATTTTATTTAATATAAAAATAAGGAGTTTCTATACTTTAATAGATCTACATGAAATATACAAGTGTTGATACTAAACACAAAGTGGTTATGATCACTAGTTGAATAACCACAGAATGGATCAAAATATTCATTTAAAAAACAAATTTATTTTTTACACAACTTCTTGACTAAAAAGGGTCAGCTGTCTTTAGCCTGCAATACGATCATCATTAACCCTTTACCTCCTCGACATTATTTTTCTTATGCATGCCTTTATGAACATGAAATAATATATGTTTATGGTATTCAAATTTAAAGATCTTGCCATTCATTAGGATACAGAGTATAAGCAACATATTTACTTTTTGAGAGATTAGACGATACCCATATAATAGAATCTGCTCAATTTGCCAACATTTTCTCAGATTATTATATGGTTAAAGGGTTTACAGGGGCATACATGTGCAATCAACACCTTTATGCTAAATCAGACTAGAGGACTACTACACCAAGATTAGTTGGGGAGGGGTTAATTAAGATATTGAATAATCAACAGGTATCAGGTACCCCAATAAAAATAAGGAGGAGTGGTGCTTACCATGATGAATATTATATTCAGGTAGCCAATCATTTACAAGTAGGTGTGTCATAAAACATGTCAGCTGATTGAACCATGACAGATGTTTAATCCACACCATGTTATTGCAACCTGCTGTGAAGCTGGTAGATTATGATTGATGTTTAATCTCATGCTGAACTAGGATGACAAAAACTGATTCTTTGACTATATGATTGTTGGCATTTTCAACATTGCTATTGACCACATATAATGGCTATGAAAGTCTCAATCGACCACCTGTTCCGAGCAATTGACCACATACACTGGCTATGAAAATCTCAATTGACCACCTCTTATGAGCAATTGACCACATACACTGGCTATGAAAGTCTCAATTGACCACCTCTTCCGAGCAATTGACCACATGCACTGGCTATGAAAGGCNGAGAACATGCTGGAGACCCAGACTACAGACAATCTGGAGAACATGCTGGAGATCCAGACTACAGACAATCTGGACGAAATGCTGGAGATCCAGACTACAGACAATCTGGACGAAATGCTGGAGGTCCAGACTAAAGACAATCTGGAGAACACGCTGGAGGCTCAGACTACAGACAATCTGGAGAACATACTGGAGGCCCAGACTACAGACAATCTGGACGAAATGCTGGAGGCCCAGACTACAGATAATCTGGAGAACATGCTGGAGGCCCAGACTACAGATAATCTGGGCAACATGCTGGAGGCCCAGACTACAGATAATCTGGGCAACATGCTGAAGACACAGATTATGACTGAGGAGCAGGTACACCCCAGCAAGATACAGGACCAGATCTCCGGTAATAATGTAAGTGTGCAGTTAAGTTAGCCGTGTACTGCAAAAAATACCTTTTTATATATATAAACAGCATTGTCATAGGTCTACATACATATATAGGCTCAGGGATCATTTTGAGGCGCGATTTCCGCGATATCTTGCACAAAAATGACAGATCTCGCACACAAATTGACTTAATGAGAGAAAATCTCGCACTCAAATCTGCAGCAGTAAAAATTGTAGATTCGCGTCCGAAAAGCAATCGTACCAAGTCATAGACTGATTCAGCAAAACAAGCAACGCTCCTGAAATGTTTCCATTTAACGAACGACTATCGTGTATCGCTTATTCTGGTTTTGGTTGTAGCTTTCCGGAAATGACAAAGAAATGCGTGCGCACATCACCCACCTTTGCAGATCATTGACTTGAAGCGTGCTTGTAACAACGTCGTTCATTGATCAAGAGAGGCTATTTATGTCAACTTCCGGTTGAGGAATACCCTGTCACGTGACTGTGTATTGCGCAACCAAACATCAGGGAATTCCCTTATTTTTAATTATGATGTACACAATCACTTGACGGTGATACCGAAAATAAAGTCGATAAATACACGCAGACGATGGGTTCAACCAAAATATTAGATAGCATGATACAGAACGGTAACATTCGTTTGATTGACTATTTAAGTGATAGGAATACCTATATTGATGATGGTTAGGTTGAATCATGCACACATTTATTTGAAACAAGGTCAAGTCTTTATTTGATTATGTTTCTTATTGATAGTGAGTTTTCTTATCATATTCATAGTGCCTGCGAAGCTATATGAAGTCTAATTTTGTAAATATGTGTGTGTAGTACTGTAATTTGTAACAGTTTATGTACAACATCGTGATTATTTTCACACATTTTAATTCATTAATCAAATTGTGTGTTCATTATCTGTCTTCTGATATATGGTAAAGATGAGTAAAATGTTTCCCCGAAAAAAACTTTACCACTCACTTTTTTTCTCCAATACAACAAGCCCAACGTCTTCCCCAAAATCAGCTTATTAACAAACTGTTCTTTTATTTTTATAGAATATATTCAAATAATGAAATTGTATGGTTTTCATAAAATCTCTCATCAACATTTAAAATCTCTCACCAAAATTTGACAAATGAGAGAAATACTCTCACTGAAAACTTGGGCCAAAATGGTCCCTGTAGGCTACTTAAATTATTCATTAGCCTGGCCCTGATGAGCTTGTATACAACATGTATTTCATTATTATGCATGCTGATCAGGACGAACATATCAGAAAGCATTTGCATTTGGTGCTGTTGTCAAGATTAAAGCAAGTTCATGTAATACAAATTGTTATTAATGTACATATATAGGAGGTGAACTCCTATTAAATGAATAAAAAGAGCTTATTAGTCACTTTTTAAACACAGTTTTATTGCCAAATATTCAACTTAATGCATGTGCGCGTGTGTGTTCGAACTTTTGTGGCCATCATAAAAAAAAACTGTTATTTACGTTGTAATTTCCATTATATTATTTATTCTTAAATTTTTGTCGAAAGCTTGTTGACAGCCTGCATTTGTACAAAATTAAATCTGACAGAGTAAGTGTAAGATCTAAATGAACAAATCCCAGATAAATACGCAGTTTTGCCCATTTTAGGCCCTGATGAAGGAGATGGCTGTGCGACTTACCAGCCTTAAGTCTATACAGACAGCTGCAGAGGAGCTGATCAAACAAGCCACTGATTTGCAGGATGGTGATGCGAAAGGTTGGTGCCAGGTTTTTAACTTGTGATACAGTGTTGCAAATGTAGCTAGACATGAGGATAGAGACAGGGAGTTTCTACATGTGTACTTGTATAACCTGCAATCTATAACTAATCAATCAGAAATATCTGCAAATTGATATGGTCTATGTCACGCATCAAAACTAACATTGTGGACGATGAGATCAAGGTGGATCATGATCAGTTTGTGCATCTACATTGTTGGGTCAGAGTCCACATTTGTCACTATTAGGTCATTGATGCCTATCAGATGTCTAATGAAGCATTTCAGAGACTTCCNGTTGAATCCTACAAATCCAATGATGGCAAAAGGAACTATTCTAAAAAGAGTTATTGCTACTATTGCAAGAACTTGTACAAGTCTAAGATGTCAAAACACCTATTTGCTGTCCATGCAGCAGAACCAAGGGTGAGGAAAATAAGTCAAATGGAGCTGAAAAGCAAAAGTAAAAGAGCAGAGCTACAGAAATTAAAGAATGAGGGTAACTTCAATCATAATGTTGAGGTAAGCAATATTTAGCAGTGACTTTTTAGCTCACCTGAGCACGAAGTGCTCATGGTAAGCTTTTCTGATCCTTGAATGTCATTGTGCTTCATCAATAATTGTTTCAAAGGGCAAAGGACNATCCTGTTGTTATCATTGGTTTTCAGTTAAAGTTAAGTGTGCAAACGCTATAATCATGAATATCTAAAGAAAATGTCACTACAGCATATTTTCTTTGGAGATATATGCAGGACTATCATAAACATCTTTATTCTGTTTTAACAGGTTCTTCAGAAAGGAGAGGGGAATTTGATTGTGTACAGGAGACCAGGCGTCCCAGCAAATGCATATGACTATATTCACTGTCGTTTTTGTAAAGGTTTTTACCATCACAAACTTCTATGGTCACATGTCAAAACCTGCAGTTTCAAACCAGATGGGGCTGAAAATGACACTGAGAGAAACTTCATTAGAGAAGCTAGATGTGAAATAGCCCCATTTCTTCAACAACAGGATGAAGATATTGAAATGTTAGATGAAGTTATTGATAAAATGAAAGAAACCAAAGAAAATCCTGGTCTGAAGAAAGTTTGTCAGGAAGATGAGTTAATAAGACAGTTTGGGTTGTATCATCTGGGAAGATTGGGACCACTGGAAGAGCAAAGACTGAAAGACCAAGACAATGTGAGAACAAAAATGAGAAGCTTAGCCAGACTGCTTGTAAGATTAAATGGAGAGGAACTGTTCAGCTATCCTTTAAGCCATTTCATCTGTGCTCAAAAATTTGATTTAGTGGCAAANTATTATTATTATTATTATAATTATTATAATTATTATTATTATTATTATTATTAATATTATTATTATTATTATTATTATTATTATTATTATTATTATTATTATTATTATAATTATTATTATTATATAATAATATATATATATAGTTGTTCGTAGGTATATTATTAGGATCGGCCTCATGGTCGTATTCCTCGTACATGTCATCAGGCTCATCTGAGTTAAATTGTGCCATAGTTAAACTGAAGTTTTGTGATTCTCTTTCTTGCAAATTATCCCATACATGCACACCTTTGTTTAATGCATTCACAGAGTTTTTAAATATGTTTACTTCCAGATGTGACGTTTGTACTTCTTCCAAGGCGATGCTATTCATATCAATATTCATATTCCTAGGTTGATTTATGATGTCAATATCATGATGAAAACATACTGTATTATTTTTAAAATTATTTATAAATTATTTTAAAACTTTCAACTGAATTAATTCTTACCATTTGAACATACAACGCGTGATTATTTTTGTCTTCGATTTATTTTCTTGAACGTCGTTGTTTGCCGAAGCAAGCAGTATCTACTATTGAAACGTCTAAATTAAAAAAGACTATCTTCATTCACGCCTGCTATCACAAATAGTATTCCATTCCAGTAATGTTATTCTCTCTCCGATCAATGCAATATCAGCGCGCTGACAACATGCCTCTTTGGTCTTCCTGAGAAATACGTAGCTTGATCAAGGGCTGTGCTGATCCAATACATGACTGCGTTTTTTAGAAAGGCCATTATTTAAATGAGTCTCCATGCATCCTTGAAAGAATGAAGCCTGTTACAAATTGTTTTCCCAAAGACGCTTTGGTAGAATTCCACCAAAAAAATCAACCTAATTAATTTGCGATTTCAGATTAATAATTTCGTCCGCGAAATTTGTGACATCATTTGCAAATATGATTCCATACAAACTATTGGAGTTTTACATATGATATAAGGTCATTTACGAACAAATTAAAGATAAGCTTTGACGTCACACACCCATGTCTCGTACGGATGTTGCATGTCAAGTAATCCGTTAAAGTTATCTTACCAACGGCTCTTAAGTGCCCACATGGCCTAATATAAGCATCAATGTGTTGTTTTTTAAAGTCATAAATTTCCAAACAGGATCAATACCGCTTCTAGCTAGGCTTTCGAATTATTTTAAATGTAAACGATTATATGATTCTTTCAAAACGTCTGTGTGTACACACTTTTATATAATGCACATGTTGGTGTTAATAAAAAAATATTAAATTTATATCGTTTTGTTTGTGGATAATTTTCGAAATACGTACGCTTTTCATCGGTTATTTTGGAAAATACGCGAATAAGTAAAACAAAATTAAAATACGAAAAAAAAAATACAGAAGAAGAAGAAAAAGTAAAAAACAAAAAGCAAAGAAAAAAAACATAATGTGAATTCCCGTACGGTAGCGCGCAATAGTTTTGTCAGCGGATCTGGTTTCGAACCATTGAGTATACATTTTTTAATTCGTTTTTTTTTATATTTTGTTATCATTTTAGAGTATTCAAAACAAATTGTTTTTTCCAAAAAAAAATACAATTGTTTACAAGGCCACTTTAATGTATCAATTGACATTGGTATTCGGCCATTTGGCAAATAATCAATCAGTTTTCTCATTTCTTAGTCCAACATTTTTCTGATTTCGAAGAAAAAGATGAACAATACTGAACTACGTTAATTTCCACGATCGCCTTAAGAGCACTCTGTACAGTGTCCGGTTAAGTACTTACATACAATAAGACGATGTATAAGTATGTCAAGTGACTTTCATTGTTATCTCAAATGTTACTAAGTACCGATAACAATACGCACTTATTTTTAAGACTGATATCCAGATTTCGTCGAAAACATCCTTTCTAAAGAAGTCTGCATCATGCGATCAATTCCGCGTACTTGGTAACATGTTTTCTTAATTTTGCAATAATAATTAAAGGTATTTCGTATGCTCGAACCTTTTATTTAATCAAACCGAATCAATACGGTATTTAAGAAATGGAATTAAACGATGCATACTTTTAGAGTCCATAACCGTATGATACAAGGTGTTGACACAATTCACTGTGCTCTGCTAGCAGCACTTTCAGATGTCCTGTCGAATTATTGTTAATGTTGTCTGGTCTTCGTACCAAACTTATAGTGTCTGGTTCCAGACCAGTTTTTAATATATGGTTCCCACCAGCTATGATTTCAAAATCGTGTCGGTAATTAACCGATACAGATTTCCTGCATCAGTTTTGTTTGGAAAATACATATGATTTTCGGAGCACAATGACTCGCGTGTAATTAAATCGCTAGTTTTCGCAAGCAGAAATAAAAATGCTCTTAAGCTATAACAATACGGTCGATTGTTGATTATATTCTCGAATCGCATGAGGACATCCTCCTATTTATTTATTTTTTAATATGACAATAGCTTTCCAAAAGGACGGCAACGAATGGTCAAATGTTAAAGCGTTAATACATTTTCAAAATTTGATATCTCTCGACATTTTAAAAGTGTATCATTAAATACTACACGGGTGTTTGTTTTTCGTGTATTCTGTGAACCGTTGTCGGGTTTACCGCGCCGCTGTACCTTTATCAGTGAGTGATACAATACCGCTTTAAGGTTTATTTAAGACAGTGCATTTGAGACATCTGAGTACGCTTCATGTATTAAAATTCGAGTTTCGACGATCTGGTCATGCGCACACACGAATCACGCGCTAAGTGAATACTTGCATGAGTCATGTCGATTGATGTCATGTGGTTTCCATTGTTGTATTAAAGGGACTTGTTCACAGATTTTGGCGTGATTTTGAAGTTTTTCATTCAATGCTTTAAACTGATTAATATTAACATCAGAACTAAAGATCTCCAATATAAAATAAGATTTGAAGTANGGCCACACCCTTTATATGTATATATTTATGTGGTCCACCTTTATATGTATAGAAGGAAATATTCCATCTGGGCCCTCTATTTTGCAGTGTTAAACTTAAGGAGTCTAACTATATTTGAAGCCTATTATAGATTTTTCACACTTCTGAATATTTTAATTATGTTTAAAGCATATACATCGATAAAGTACTGTTTTAAAATGTCATTAAGGTTTATATTTTTAATGTTTGCATTTGCGTGTCATAATTATGAAAAGAAAATTGTTCACATTCCAAAGTTTTTGATTTGCGATAAAATTTACAATTGTGTTTCAATTTCATTCAAACAAACTTTGTATTGTAAATAATATCAATATGGAGGGAACCGTGTTGCAAAATTTTGATATCCGAATGCGTTTCAAAGATATTGAGAAATAACCATTTTTTTTGCTATTTTTATTACCCTCTATTACTTCAAATAACACAACTTTCTTTTAAATTGGACAATAAAAATTCTGTGACACGGTTCCCTCCCCGGGGGATAGATTTTGATGTGTCGAAAACCGCCTGAAAATCAGATAACAAATAACAAAACTATCCCAATTCAAAAACTCCAAACGATTGGAAAATCAGTTCTCTAAAATCACGCCCACAAAGATCTAAAACCCTATCAGACAAGTTATCAGGGCAATAATCCATATCTATCGGCTAATCAAGTTGCAGATCTTTCGACAATCATCACATAAACCAATTCATAGACTCCGTCCAACAAAATAATCAACAAATGTTGTAATTAGGCTTGTCACATGCAGCAATAACAGCTCATTATTTTTACTAAACAAAATGATTCTTGTCATAAATGTGTTGTATACAATGCCTGTGTTATTGTCGCCATTGTGTATAACACTGTCACATTAAATATCCAACCTACACCTCTTCCAAACCTACAAGGGTAACATGCTCACCAACGCCTATNCAGACATTTTCCCCCTACCTCTGATTGAAGTAGGGCAGCTGTCTTCACTGTCATAAATTAAGTATGTGCACATTATACCGGTAACCCTCTTAAAAAGACTTAGCTTGTGTAGGAACAGTGTAAGTAGGTGAACTGACTGACATAATATGACTGAAATGCTGTTAATATGGCGAAAAACCCCAAAACAAAATCCAATGAAATTTGACCTTACAAGTGTCTACTGTCTATGCTTGCAATATCCTGCACTAATGCATTTAATTAAACATGTATGATTATGCCAGAGTTTTATATAAAAATCGTAAGTGGGTGTGTTTTTGACCACACTTAAAGCGCATGTGTTAAACAGGGATCACTTTTGACAAATGCCTTTATGAGATTATATCCCATTAGCCTTGAATCAATGAGATTTTGACAAAATGAATGGGATTTTTTCTTTTTACGTCATGTAACAATGAGATTTTACATCAGCGGACAGCCTTCATTACAATGAAAATAAAGCATCTGTGCATTTGTAAGAACAATTTATCTTTGTAAATAAACAAAACAGTTTTGAGAACGTCATGCATGTCCTACTTCTCTACCCAAATACACAGCAATAAACAAACACATAGTGCATATGTCACCAGAACATGTGTCTCATGGACCTGTTATCTCACAGTTTGATCCGTGTTAGAAAACGCTTATAACTNAAGTTGCTGTTGTTGATCCTTCGAGGCAATTTTCTGAAAATGAATTGGGATGTGATTACGATGGACTACCATCAGATGATGAGAGTATTGTACTTTCATCTGGTTCAAGCTATGCACCATCGGTACTGTCAGGAGAGGGTATGTGTATTTCACATAAAGATATGATAGGGCTACTATAATTTAAAACAGGGTTTTAAAGCAAGACTTAGCTAATGTTAACATTTAAATGATTTAAACTTAGACACAAAGTGCTCATTTGTGGTCAGCAGTCATCTGTCATTTTGATTCAGTGTACTTTGTGAGCATTTTTGGGGAAGGCTTAGGGAACTTGTGTGAATATACAAAGTTTTAGTCAAGAAGAATTGGAATTTCATCCAAAAAATGTTTGGGGAATTTTATTTTCTGCTTCTTGGGAACTATGACAACTACATATCAGGATTTGCATGATGTCCTTCGTTTTCAGATCTTTCTAGTGAGACCTATATTAAATATGGGGTCTATATAAGAACCCACAAAATTTGTGCCCCTTAAATGTGTTAACTTTCATACTGGAATTGAGCTAAAGCTTTTGTGCGCAAACCATTGTAAGATAATTTTGTTAATTCAGACCTTTATCATATATATCAGTATAATATTGTGGACTGGAATTAGGGGAGGCATACATGTATGTTGTTTTAAAAAACAAGCTCTTGTTTATATTTTACACAAACTGTAGATAATGAAGATGACGATGAAGATGACGATTCATCTGTTATAATTCCTGTAACACAAACAAACAAGAGATCTTGGACTGCAATAGGGAGAGTGGCTTCTAGTGAAGATATAGGAGATAATGAGCCACCCAGGAAACAGAGGACTTTACCAGTGTTGGGGCCATCCACATCTAGCGCGTTGTAAGTATTAAACTAGGAGGACTATGCTCATGGTCAGAGTATGTATGTGTGCCTTTTTAAAATTAGCATTGGTAAATTGGCGTTTTCTTAATACAGCTTTTTAGTATAAACATGAAGTATCCCTACAAAATACAGAGGGGATTAGTTTTAGCATTGTCTGTCTTTCTGTCCGTCCTTCCTGTTTTGTGTCTGGAGCACTATCTAAGAAACCGATTTTAAAGATTTTAAATTTTATTTTAGACAAGAAAGATTTGCCTAGGTCAATCACCTGATTGGGCAACCAGAGTTGTCAATTGACCAGTCAATATGAGTATTAACCGGGGCGGCGGTCAATACTGGTTTTATCCGGTCAATACTGGTCAATACTGGTCGATTGAAATGACCATCCATTTATCTCCTATCATAGTTTTAGAAAGAAGCTATAACCCTCTATTTTACTCACCAGTTTGTTAGATGTGTTATGTATTGTGAATTTTGTATAAATGAATGACTTAAATATGAAATAAACTCCAATAAACAAATTATCTTAACATTTTGACCACATAAAAATGTTGATTGACCACCTTATCCGGGCATATTGACCACATAAAATTCCCAATTGACCAATTACCTGGGCATAAGGACTACTTAGAAATCCCATTTGACCACCTGACTAGGCATATTGACCACATAAAAATCTCAATTGACCACCTTATCCGGGAATAATGACCACTTAGAAATCTCAATTGATCACCTGACTAGGCATATTAATCGCATAAAAATCTCAATTGACCACCGTATCTGGGCATAATGACCACCTAGACATCTCAATTGACCACCTGACTAGGCATATTGACCACATAAAAATCTCAATTGACCACCTTATCCGTGCATAATGACCACTAAGAAATCCCAAATGACCACCAGACTATGCATATTGACCATTTAGAAATCTCAATTGACCACCTTATCTTGGCATAATGACCACTTAGTAATCTTAATAAAATGTCAATCGACCACCTTATCCGGGCATATTGACCATATAGAAAACTTAATCAACCACCTAATCCTGGGGTAATGACCTTATGGAAATCTCAATCAACCACTTTATCTGGGTATAATGACCACTTAGAAATCTCAATTGACCACCTTATTTGAGCTTAAATAACCACATTGATATCTCAATCAACCACTTTATCCAGGCATAACAACTACACATTGAATNTGCATGTGTAAGTTTGTCAACAAATTGGTCTCTTGCCAGTGTGCATCATTTCAGAGAAAGGTATTGAAATCTACAAAGATCACCTTTCATTTCTGTGATTTGTTCTCACAAATGTTGGCCAGTTAAGATCAATCATAAAAATCATTGGCATGTTTATATTTTGTAGAATAAATTTGTTTCACTTAACTTGATTAATAAATCATGGATTGATGACAGACTGTGTCTTGTGAGATTAGCTACCAAGGCTTACAAATCCTTGAATTAATTATTACTCCAGCAGATGTTCCCAAGGAAAAACGCTGTGTAAGGAACAAGAAAGTACAAAAAGACCAAAGAACAGAAGGGTTACACAAAGAAATAAGATTTGACTGACACATGTTGATGTGTCACACCAAAAGTCATGTACCAGCTGCAACAACACCAGAATGCAGGATCTCAGTGCATTGAAGCCAAGATGGCTTACTGAATTCAGCATCTAAGCAACACTTCCCTTTTCAAAAAAGTTAATCCTCCCCCACCCAAATAAAAAGCTTTTCAAGGAGCATAAAATCCTATCTATTCCAGTATTATCCTTAACAATCATTTGGGAAACAGTCCAGTTAAAATATAATAGTGCATACTAAATAGTTCAGTCCCACCAAGGTCTGTACTAATTAATAGGATTCATATTCACAGTCTTAATGAAAAGGTTCAACACATATTGAAATCATACTTGCTGCTTTGTACAAAGTAATACAGTCCCACACAGGTCTGTNTCAATACATATTGTCATCATACTTGCTGCTTTGTACAAAGTAATACAATCCCACACAGGTCTGTACTAATTAATAGGATTCATGTTCACAGTCTTAATGAAAAGGTTCAACACATATTGTCATCATACTTGCTGTTTTGTACAAAGTAATACAATCCCACACAGGTCTGTACTACATGTACATAGTACAACTAGCTTTCTCGTATAAGTGATCTACACGTTCCCATGGCCATTACAAAAAATTGACACCCTTTTAAAAATAAATATCAAAAGAATAATATCTTAATCTATGAATGTTTTAAATGGGTCTTTGAATTTAATTTTGCAAAAAAAGGAGTCAACTTACTCAACATTCAGTATTAACAACAATCAAAAATGACCCTTACTTGAACGAGGTACTATGAAAAGCCTTGAATGAGTTATTGTCATTTGAAATTGTGTTTTTAGGGAATACAACTTGACCCNGCGTCTCATCTGGATCCAAACTGTTTGCAAAGGCCTTCAAAATTCGGTTCCAGCGCTCAAAGGGTAAACTTGGTCTCTTACTGGTTTACCCTTAAAGGCAAAAGGTTTTCTTCCTATCCTCCTAGGTAACCAGCCTATTAATTAGGATGATTTAAGATCAATGATTGTGTTCTTCAGAGATATTGCTGAAATTACTTTATGTAGCTTCTATTATTGTTAGCGCATTTTGAAACAATGCATTGTACAAACCATTATTTTCACGTTGTTCACAAAATCTAAATTCCCTAAGGTAGAAGCTATGAAGTTTTGAGAACATCGGTGCTGGTCTGTACGCAATCATGGCCCGATATTTACTTCCAATTTCTACTACTATTTTTTGTTTCAANGCTATTCCGGCCCTTCATGACTTTGATTTTTAGTTTCATGAAATTACATTAATTAATGTTCTTTTAAACATTTGTGATAATTAAGATACACGAAATGTCTTAAAATAAGTGAATATAAAATATATGTTCTGTTATTAAAATTATTTTCAAGTCGTATTTTAAATAATACATGAAATAAATGATCTAAATAACATATAAGATACTTTGAATAAAGGCAAGTTCATAATCATTCTTTTAATAATATTTTTTTTCAATATACTGAAATTTCTTTTAAAAATAATTATATATTATTAAAGTAGAATTTTACCGTATAGTATAATATAATACTATCTCGTTACTCAACATTGATATTGTAAATATCCTCGCCAATTGAATTGAAAAGGAATTTTAATATGCCCTATTACATACCCCTTTCCATACAAAAGAATAATATGCATTTTAGTGCAGTGCATTTGAACATTATTCCAAGCGTGGTTAATATTGTTTTTAATGTGTTGATGGTTTTCAATGGGTTGTTACGGTTACATAATTAACGCAATATAATTATTCTCAACACCTTTCTCAAACAATACAACATGTACCTAAAATGCACCTTTCTTATGTTGGCCACTGTCAAAGTAACCGATGATAATTGCGATCTTTAAATGACATAGTCACGCTTCATGTCAAAAGACATTAATTTTCACATGTTAAACGGTTTCTCCGATGGGTGAAGCAAATTGTGGAACATGTTGTTTGATGCTCTAAATTGGTTGGTAATTTAGAAATAACTTATATATTATGCAGATACTCCCCGTATCATCATACACGGGTCCCGTAAACCAAGATCCACGGCATATTTCTTTCAAATTATCTTTCACTGTCTCATCAAATTTCGTAATTGCCTGTTTGTTTCGTTTGTTTCCCATAACTGCAGTTAAATGAATGAATGACAGAGGCTTAATCACAAACAGTATTCTTTCTCATAGCCGTTAATCTGTTTAATAAGGGGCAATAAATCGCACAACTGTATCAATGCGCTGATTACCCCGTAGGCGCCCCTCTTACTGAGTGACTGCGATTCCCAATATGGCAGCGCGGCGAAAACAAAAGTAGAAACGTGCGATGCGTTGAAACAAACGGCGCTTTATACAATATCTACTTATCATATCTGCATAAAAATGGTATCAATATGCAGATAACAAAGTTGTCTTTTAATATAATTTAAAAACAAAAAAATGCATTTTATAGCCTTCAAATATAGTTAGACGCCTTAAGTAGATATAAGAATTTGCATTTTCTTTTAATATTTCAGGATCAAAAAAACGATGGTCGAAAGAGGAGGAGAGTGCTCTACGGGAAGCCTTTGACATTCAGATAAAAATGCAGAAAAACGTTTCAACAATGGAGATCAGGAAAGCACAGAAGTGTTATCCTGTGTTGCAAGACAGATCAGAAGCTGTTATTCGGACAAAAATAAACAACATCAAATTAGGAAAATACAAAAAAATATGAACTGAATTCAACCACTGCTAGATAAGGGTAATTTAAAAAAAAATAAAGCCATTGGTTTACANATTTGTTCAAGGTAACTACAATTAGTCCTCTACAACTTTCACATTTTATTTAGTTCAACAGTTCTATCACATTTTACAAGTTTTACATATTTTTGAGAAAAAAAGTAAAGCTGTGCTACTGTGGACATTCATTGTTTTACTCTTTTTTATTATTAATTAATGATCTTTAAGATTGGTATCTTCATTCCATTTTGGACATGGTCTGGTCAGTATTAGTATTATACATATGAATGTTAGAAGGTTCATATATCTATGTTTGCAATTACAAGATAAAAATGCAGATAATATTGCAGCCAAATTGTGTTACAATGTATTACTATCTGATGTGTTGTGTGTCATTGAATAGCATAATCCATGAGACATCTTGCACCCAAGCTGATCCAGGCAAATGCTGGTCATGCCCAAAGAATTTTATCTGCCATTGATTCTTAGAAGGTTTGTGCCCAGCACATCATCAGGCACATTGAATTTTTACCGTAATGTAACAATAATACATTGTTCTGGTTCTTACATAGTTTCAAATCGTGTATTACTGTATACAAAGTTCCCATTTTATGTCATGGGCACATGCAAGATGCACAGAGATGGCAATATTGATAGTCCAGCAATATCAGTAGATTTCTATATGAAATGTATATAAACAGAAATTTCATTTTCTTTTAATTTCATCATTTCTGGTCATATACCTATCGTTCATATTTCATTGGAAAGCTCTTGAAATTCTTAAGATGTCATAATTAAAAACTAAAAATGAGGTTAAACAAACAGACCATTTATTGTTCAATGTTCTTTTCAGTCAAATTATGGGAAAAAAATCATATAGTGTAACTTTTATGCTTATAATTTTCTGTAGACAATATTATATTGTAAAATATATTTATATCTAAAATGCAAAATGAATAACAGTTAAAATGATACCATTTTGAGCTCACCTGAGCACGAAGCTTTTAGGATCACCTTACGTCCGTTGTCCGTGGTGTGTCAACCTGCTTCAAATGACATCGCCTAAACNAACACACTTACTGATCGCCCGCATAGCACTCTTCAACAAAAGAAGAGTAAATGAGGTCTCTGAGCTGAAAGTGAGTGACTTCCAGAAGCGAATAAGAGGAGATGAATTAGACACAAACACCGAAATCTACAATTCCCTGGCTGTCAGTGAAAAGGCTCTGTTAAAGAGGTAATGCTCAATATTCCTGATTATGGCATTCAAAACTGATTTCAGATGTTTTAGTAGTGTATCAAATTATAAGTACCTTTTAAGTTTGTTGGAGTAAGACAAGGTATTCTGGATTCAAGGGCTTTGATTGTGTGCACCCTGAGGCACAAGAGAACTGTAACAAAACCATTCCCCAAGGACTGAGAATTTTTCTCACTCTTTGGACAGATTTGTCCGCCAAAATTTCAGTCTGAGATAGATTTGTCTCAAACTACCTGACTACTACTGACAGACTAATTTTCATTCGTAAGAATTTGTAAAAAAGCTAGTCATGTTGCAAATATGCATATCCAAATAACTGAAAGAGTCAACTACTATTTTAACGATACAGCACTTGCAGTAGTAACAAGTTATGTGTTTAAATTGTCAATTGGTCACACTTGTTTGTTTTTATACTCCCAAAGGAACATAGTTTGTTATCGCCTCGGTGTCCGTTTGTCTGTACGTCACAATTTCAAATCTGTGTTTTAATTATAGATTAATTTAAAGGTGAGAAAAAACAAATTTACCCCCCCCCCTTGAGTTGTGGATAAGGAAATCTGACCCCTCCGGTTAGATATAATTAATATATGTCCAAAAACTAAGGCAAGCCTCATTTTTGGACATATATCTCTAACCCTCAGGGTGAGATTTCCTTATTTACAACTCATGGGACTGGTAGATTCACTTTGTCTTACCCTGACAAATGTGGCACTTGTGTTTTCTTACCACATACTGGTCAGTTCTTTTAAAGATAATATTACAGCTTTTGAGGTCTCAAAAGTACTGATGTCATCAAACACATGCTGGAGAATTAAACGTTACATTTGGAAAAACAGTAATTTATTGACAAACATATAAGTGTCAGCATTCTTTCTGCTATTGTAGGTAGTAGTTACTTTTATCATTTCAGAATGGAACTTCTTGAGGTAAGAGGGAAGAGCACTCGGGGACTGAGGAAGGTGTTTGTAATTCTAAGCACCGACATGGTGGAAGGTTTGTCGCACCTCTTGATGGTTCGTGCGCAGGCTGGTGTACCATCAACAAACACGTTCCTATTCTCCAGATGTACAGATTCACCACAGGATGGCTGTGAAGCACTGAGAGTGGTCACATCTAAGTGTCACAATCTTGCCTTTCCAGAACGGGTCAGGACAACAAAACTGAGAAAGTATTTGGCAACTACTACTCAGGTAAATAGGTCTCTTAAAATTTTTGCTGCAAGGGGAAGCGAATGTCCAATTGTTCACTGTCTTGCATTATCCAATTTTTCAATGATCCTGAAATTTTACCTGATCTAAATTTATTAAATTCAGTTCAAATCAATAATCAACATTTTCTGTCTCAAGACATCAATAAAATAAAACCACTTTGCATCATTGCATTTCTCTTTATAATTCTTTCACTCATTTGGAGTCATTCCTGTTTTAAAACATTGGTTTGGAAGAAATTCACAGTAAAAAAATCTTTATCCTGATCCAGATTTGCAATTTCTTTGTGAACAAGGGGCCATCTTAAATAAATTGCTGAAATACCAACCCTATTTTTTCTACAGCATAATTCCTGTTTTTAAGTATTACATGTTAATATTTGATGATCAGCATGACCAAGCCTAAAAGACTTGATAAAGCCAGCAAGCTCCATAGAATT
>VMBQ01001301.1:122027-148257 GCA_007657795.1 Dreissena rostriformis | reverse complement strand
ATCTCTTTTCCTCTACTCCAAAGCAGTATGTTTATTCTGAAAATGTAAAAAAAATGAAAAAATAAAGAGGGTGATATATAGAAAACACGATAGTTATTGTTAACAGCGAAAAAATAATCTACAAACTGCAGCAGATGACATATGTAACAAACAACAAAATTTAAATATTGAACACCTGTTATGCAGCAAACTAATAGTTTAATAAAATGTAGGCGTTGTATTTCTCAAAAACATTTACACAGTTATACTTTTATGTAGTGACAAAGTTACAGTTGGGGGCATCCGTGTCCTGTGGACACATTTCTTTTTTTTTTTTCAAGTTTAATATACTTTCGAAGATTGGAATCATCCAGAGGGGATAACTCTCTGTTTTATTTTTTTCCTGAATTTAAAGAGACTGATCTCTTTTACTGATGTCATAAAATTAGTCACTTTAATACCGAATTTAAAGAGACTGGTCTCTTTTACTGATGCCTTAAAATTAGTCACTTTACTACCTATTCGTGAGAACACGTTTAAGAGCCACATAAATTCACTAGTCACATAAGGGTCAAAGACACATAATTCAAAGACACTTAGGTGCCGTTTTGTGGGTCCGGTCGGTCAAGTACACCAAAATTGCACTTGTCCTGACCAAAAAGCAGCTTGTCCTGACCATTATATCTTATTCTGCTCAGTACTTTGCAAAATAATGAAATAATACAAAATGCTCAAATCATAAAGACTTACATAGTTCAAAATACATGTTTGCATGATTGTAGACAATTTCAATACAAAAAGAACTGACTAGAATAACAGGAAAACTAGAGATTATTGATTTTTAAACATTATACAAAGCCATAATATCTGACAAAAACTTGTGTTTTGCGAATGCCACCATAAAGATGACGTCACTATGGTAATTGTCTGTAAGATCGATGTGTACCGGTGTTGTAAAATGCATATTCTTTACAAGGGAGAATATTCTTGTTATCTTGGCAAAGAAGAATGTTAAGGGTTGCTTCGGGTGCCAGACGATTCGCCCCGATAAACTATCGCCCCATGCTAAAAATACCGTCTCGCCCCAAGGCATTTTTCGATCCGCCCCATCCAATATTTCTTATTGCCCCAGATCCCTATCAGATCGCCCCATTATCAATTTATGTGTGTTTAGGTGTCCATTTAGCGTTCATAAACAGAATACAGGGTTAGGGTAAGGTTTACATTTTCACATCTACTCACCAAGGTCATAAATATATAAGGCACTAATATTTAAGGTATGGGGCGAATCGGTTATGGCAGATGGGCGATGTGAAACTTTCGACAATATGCATGCTAGTTCTTCAAGGGTTATATTTAGTATTGATAACTTTCCATAAACTCTAAGTGTGTGTGTATCTAGTTTGTGATAATAAATAGGGAGTTTTTCACTTATTGTTAAGTATTTTATGTATCACTTGAAGAAATAATCATATTTGATAAGCTGCTTTGTTTATCGCAATTGATTTCCCCCAATTTCACGCCTTATAAGACAATCAACGTAGTGAAAAGGAATAAAGGTAAGCGGGAACTATCGTCTACCGCAAGCGAAACCTCTACAAACACAATCTTGCTGGAAACGCCCGTGTTTGAAAAAAGCGAAAAAGGCGAAAGTAGCAATCAAACAAAAACTACAAAGCAAAAATCGAAACCAGACTCCAAAAAACAGAAAACAATGACAACATTTGTCACAAGTGTGCAAAATGAAAAACGCGATACAAGCAGTATAACAATTGAGAAACGCCTTGATGAAATACTGAGTTAGCAGTAAATTACCAATGACGACTCCACATTTATAAAAATATTATTAAAGAAACCGTAGAACAGTTGAAGGAAAAGCTCTTAGGTAACGTCATTCATCGGATTGAAATCCTTGAAAATGATGTTTTCCAACACAAACGAGACATTAAATCGCTTAAAAAAGAAAACAAAACCAAAAGCGCAATAATTGAGGATCTGAAATGCTCCTCAAAATGCTTAATTAAAACAAAAAAAGGGCAGTTAGTTAATTAACCACGACGAGTTTGCGAATAACACCGAGCAATACAGCAGACGGAATAACCTGAAAATAGCCAGTGTTCCAAAAGACCAGGACCGTCAATCCTCGTTGTCTGTGACACACCAAATAGTCACACTTGTAAACACGCACCTGGGTATCTCCATAGTGCCTTATAATATCGACATCGCCCATAGGCTCAGAAAGTTCAAACCTAACTCAAATCGGCCTCTAATTTTACGATTCGTAAGACGACAAACTAAACTTGACATTCTTCACAAAGCAAAGGTTTTCAAGGGGTCTGGGATCTTCATGAACGAGGACCTTACCAAACTCAATGCAGAGGTACTGGCGTCCTTCCGTCTAAAACAGCCCAGCGCTGTCGATAAATCGTGGTCCTTTGAAGGAAATATATTTGCGTGTTTCAAAGGAAACGAACATGCCACGAAAATAAAACATTCAGAGTTTAAAACCTGGCTAGAAAAACCGTGGCCAAAAAAATCCTACTCCGAGAGTGTAGTGAATCCCGCCAGTGCAAGAAACATAGTATCATCACAATAGTCACATATAGAATGTAGGAACTATGTATCGATGAACCTTGTTTTCCATTTGACGCATGTATGTATCAACTGCGTTATAATATTGAGCAGGGATCTATACAAACTATGTGTGTATCGTTCTTTTTAAGTAATGTGCTCCCTTGCTGCCTATCAAAAGTTACCTTCCTGATTTATTACTACCAAAATTAATATATATTTTAAGGACTAGTACGTGCCATGCATAAATACAACTTTGCCTTTTTGTGTCAGGTATAATAATTGATCGGGTTACGAACATGCATTATATATCTTTCTCTTTACACAGTTAAGTCCCCTGTTAACAAAACTATTTTGGTTCAAAATGTAAACACGGCTTCATGTATAATGCAAAATTTAAGACAGCTTTTTTGGTGGTATGGTTTTTATTTATCCAGAGGTTTGCTTAACCAAGTATTATCATTCTTGTTAACTGCCTGAACATAAATATGCACAGACATTAGGCAATAATATTTGTTCTTTTATCAATATTAGAAATTTAACTGACACTCAATGTAATGCGTGTAAATATGGTTACTTCTATTCTATGCTTTTCCCCCATATATGTACTTTTTGTCTGTTTTATGTGGTAAACATTCAAGTATGCTTATGTTTGCGTATGTTTTGTTTGCGTACGTTTTGTTTGCGTAAATATGCAATCATACATGCACTTTAGCATTTATAATTTATACTCATTTTTAGCTCCACTGGCCAAAGGCCAGCGGGGCTTATGTCATGGTCCTGTGTCCGTCGTGCGTGCGTCCGTGCGTTACCTTTTCCTTCAAACATCTTCTACTTCTTAACTACTGGTCCAATTCTGATGAAATTTTCCAGGAATGTTCCCGGGGTGAACCTCTTTCAAATTTGTTTAAATTTTGCCCCTGGGGTCAAATTTGATCCTGCCCAAGGGGTCACAAAATAGAAAATTTGCTTATATAAGGCCTATTTTGTGAAAACTTTAAAACTCTTCTTGTCCATAACCATTTGGCCTAGGGCTTCCTAATTTGGTATGTAGTGACATCTAATAGTCCTCTACCAAATTTGTTCAAATTATGCCCCTTGGGTCAAATTTGACCATGACCCGGGGTCATAAAATTGAACATATGCTTATAAAAGGCCTATTTTGTGAAAACTTAAAAAATCTTCTTGTCCATAACCATTGGGCCTAGGGCTACTAAATTTGGTATGTAGTGACATTGTATAGTCCTCTAACAAATTTGTTCAAATTATACCCCTGGGGTCAAATTTGACCCTGCCCCGAGGGTCACAAAATTGAACATCTGCTTATATAAGGCCTATTTTTTGAAAACTTTACAAATCTTCTTGTCCATAACCATTGGGCCTAGGGCTACACAATTTGGTATGTAGTGACATTGTTTAGTCCTCTACCTAATTTGTTCAAACTTTTCCCCTGGGGTTAAATTTGACCCTGCCCTGGGGTCACAAAATTGAGCATATGCTTATATAGTGCCTATTGTATGAAAAATTTAAAAATCTTCTTGTCAATAACCGTTGGGCCTAGGGCTATCAAATTTGGTATGTAGTGACATCAAAAAGTCCTCTACCAAATTTGTTCAAATTATGTCCCTGGGGTCAAATTTGACCCTGCCCCAGGGGTCATAAAATTGACCATATGCTTATATAGGGCCTATTTTGTGAAAACTTAAAAAATCTTCTTGTCAATTACCATTGGGCCTAGGGCTACAAAATTTGGTATGTAGTGACATTGTATAGTCCTCTACTTAGTTTGTTCAAATTATGCCCCAGGGGTCAAATTTGACCCTGCCCTGGGGGTCACAAAATTGATTATATGCTTATATAGTGCCTATTTTGTGAAATCTGTAAAAAATATTCTTGGCCTTAACCATTAGGCATAAGGCTACCAAAATTAGTATGTAGTGACATCTAATTACTCTCTTCCAAGTTTGTTCTAATAATGCCCCTTGGGTCAAATTTGACCCTGCGGGGGGATGGGGACTTTTTAAATCTTCTTGTCCATAACCATTGGGATTAGGGCTACCAAATTTGGTATGAATTGACATCTAATAGTCCTCTACCAAATTTGTTCAAATTATTCCCCTGGGGTCAACTTTGACCCTGCCCCGGGGGTCACAAGATTGAATAAACGCTTATAAAGCGCCTATTTTGCGAAATCTTTATGTCAAAAACCATTGGGCCTAGGGCTACCAAATTTAGTATGCAGTTATGTCTTAAAGTCCTCTACCAAGTTTGTTCAAATTATGCCCTTTGGGTAAATTTGACCCTGACCCGGGGGTCACACAACTGAACATTATATACCCTTATATCTTGCTTATTTTGTGAAAACTTTTGAAATATTCTTGTCCTTAACTCAAGGACCTAGGGCTACCACACCTTGTATATAGTGAGATATAGTAGTCCTCTACAATGTTTGTTCAAATTATGCCCTTGGGGTTAAATTTGACCCAGCCCAGGGGGGTCACAAAAGTGAACATGTGCTTAAATAGGGCCTATATTTTACTATTTGCTCATGCTGAGAATATTTGTTTCAGCCTTTTTTCAGCAGTGGAGCGATACAGGGCCATCATGGCCCTTTTGTTTCTACAAGGCTTGTTAATATATTGATTCTGCATAACTGTCAATCTTGTGTCATTGTACATGCTGAGCAATAGAAATAAATAAAGGTTATTGTGAATGTTAACTCGAATACCAGGTCATTCAGTGTTACCACTTACATTATAATGTATGCACTTGGATACCTTCAATACCAAGAGTTCCTTTGAATTTGTTATTGCAAACAGAATTTATGTTTTGAAGGTATTAGGAAGTGGTTAACTAAAAATCATCTGTTTGTTTTTCATTTAACACTTTTTAAGTCCCCCAGTCTATACTTGGGGACATATTGTTTTTGCCCTGTCTGTTTGTTGGTTTGTTTGCACAAACTTTAACATTGGCCATAACTTTTGCAATATTGAAGATAGCAACTTGATATTTGGCATGCATGTGTTTCTCATGAAGCTGCACATTTTGAGCGGTGAAAGGTCAAGGTCATCCTTCAAGGTCAAAGGTCAAATATATGGGTCAAAATTCAAAAGGGGACATAGTGTTTCACAAACACATCTTGTTAAACTAGCATTTATATATTTATATTTACACACTTCTGCTTTATTTTCGCTTTCATATGCAGCCTGTTTTAAGTGTTAAGTGACTTTTAGCTCGGCTGTTTTCGAAGAAAACCCGAGGTATTGTCATAGCCCTCTCGTCTTCCGCGGCGTGGTCGTTGTCCGAAAACTTTAACATTGGCCATAACTTTTGCAATATTGAAGAAAACAACTTGATATTTGGCATGCATGTGTATCTCATGGAGCTGCACATTTTGAGTGGTCAAAGGTCAAGGTCAACCTTTAAGGTCAAAGGTAAAAAAAACAATTTTTTTTTATTCTTTTTTTTTTTGGTTTTTCATGTGTATCTCATCGACCTGCACATTTTGAGTGGAAAAAAGGTCAAGGTCAATGATGACCTTCAAGGTGAAAGGTAAAAAAAAAATCCAAGCACCCACAGCCGAGCGTTGGCAACCGCTATGCGGTGCTCTATTTAGATATTTAATACAATTACACTGTCTGATTCACTGTCATTACATACTATTATCGTTGTTTAATGTAGATAAGTCACACAATTATTATAGATAGTATTATTCCTGTATAATGTATATTCATCTCCTGTATCTATGTATAACTATTTTGCTTAAAACCTTAACCATGTAACCAGCTTTATAATCTTATTTAAGATAATTACTATTATAACATCAATTTTTTTTTTTCATTGCTCCACACTTTGTGTTATTTAGTACACTGTACTTTCCTTTATGCTTATGATATAATAGTGATTGCTTACTGTTTATGTATATTGTATGCAGGTAGTGTTGTGTGTGTTGTCTTAGCCTGAATATGCAATGCAAACTTGTTTTATAATCTGATTTTCATGTCAGTATGTTCCGATTCATACTTGATATATTGCATGTAATACGACATTACTACTTACAATCCTTTTTGCCAGATAGTAATAAATATTATCTGCGAACCTTCTGTTTATGTTTATTATACCCCCACAAACGAAGTTAGGGGGGTATATTGGAGTGAGCTTGTCTGTCTGTCTGTCGGTCGGTCTGTCGGTCAGTCCGTATTGGTTGTCGCTCTCTAACTCAAGTTGTTTTCACCCGATCTTCACCAAACTTGGTCAGAAGTTGTATCTAGATGATGTCTAGGTCAAGTTCGAATATGGGTCATGCTGGGTCAAAAACTAGGTCACAGGGTCACTAAGTACGTTTTAAACATTCAGAATATTGTCCGCTCTCTTATTCAAGTAGGTTTCATCCAATCTTCACCAAACTTTGTAAGAAGTTGTATCTAGATTATGTCTAGGCCAAGTTCGAATATTGGTCATGCCGGGTCAAAAACTAGGTCACGGGGTCACTTAGTGCGTTTTTTAACATTCAGCATAGCGTCCGCTCTCTAATTGAAGTAGTTTTCATCCGATCTTCACCAAACTTGGTCAGAAGTTGTATCTAGCTGATCTTAAGGACAAGTTTGAACATGGGCCTTGCCGGGTAAAAAACTAAGTCACTGGGTCACTTAGTGCGTTATAAACATTGAGCATGGTTTCCGCTCTCTAATTGTAGCAGTTTACTTCCGATCTTTACCAAACTTGGTCAGAAGTTTTATACAGATGATCTCTAGGCCAAGTTCGAACATGGGCCATGCCGGGCCAAAAACTAGGTCGCAGGGTCACTTACCAGTAGTACGTTTTACACATTCAGCATGGTGTCCGCTCTCTAATTCAAGTAGTTTTCATCCGATTGTCAACACACTTGGTCAGAAGTTGTATCTAGATGATGTGTAGGTCATGTTCGAATAAAGGCCATGCCGGGTCAAAAACTAGGTCACGGGTCACTTAGTGCGTTTTAAACATTGAGCAAGATGTTCGCTGTTTTTTGTGAAGACAACATTCAAAATATTCTGTGTCAATGCGGCATGTGGGGGTATTCGTCACGTCTGTGACAAAGCTCTATTGTTTGATTTTATTTTGTGTGCATAAATATACACATGAATTATACATCCTTTATTATATCATCCTATCAGTTGGAAATTTTCCTAATATTACCTTACTGTTATTAACAGTTAAGATTCTACAATGATTTTTCTTCTCGGACAAAAATGACCTTTCCTACCAACTGTCTATGTCTATGCATGTCTTTGCTATATTTGTGTACTATTTTGTTGTTTTTTCCATATGTTAATCTGAAAAAAATTATGTAAAAAATCTAAACTGGTAACAACCTCAGAATGACAACGGTTGTCGCTTACTTCCTTGTGCAAGGTTTAAATCAACAATCGCATTACCAGCGTTATTGATTCTTTATTGTTGTTTTTTTGTAGTACTATTATAACATGTATAGATTTTAAATGGTTGATGTCAATTACATGTTATTGTTATGATAACATGAAAATGACAATAATCTCTCATAAGAACTGAGAGTTATTTGAGTGTATTGGTTTATATATGGATTAAAAAAAATATACTATGAACAATAATTTATGTAAATATAACTTGTTGAATACTCATTATGAAATTAACTAGTTACCGATTTGCATAAGTTCGTTTATCTGTGTAATGTTTAGCCAAGCTGCCATAACATATATTGTCAGTGTTTTTTTTTTCCTTTATTGTTTATTCTTTATTGTTGCTTCCGTGCACTATATGTTGACCTTGCTTATTGCGTTCGTATTGACGCACTTGCTTTTACATGTCACTATATTTTATTTTTTGAATATGCTTATTCATCCTTGTGATATAGTATCAAATGGACAAGCACACTCTTATACATCGTTTATTATAACCCCATTCATTACGAGTATTAAAATATGCACACTTAATGTAAAAGGGCTATACAACAAAGAAAAACGTATTAAAATGTTCAAATGGTAAGAAGAAAAGAAATATAATATATGCCTTCTGCAAGAAAGTCATTTACCAGATACTATCATTCAAACATTAAACAACGAATGGGATGGTGATATTTATCTCAGTGGACATCACACAAACAAACAAGGAATCACATTTCTAATAAAAGATAACTCAAATATTAAGGTCAGCAACTTCAAAGATATAATAACTGGAAGACTAGCAAGCCTTGATATTACAATACACGAAACACAAATAACATTAAATAATGTGTATCAGGTCCGAACTTAGATGAAAGTAATTTTAACAAAACATTGCATACCTTTATAAACGACAATTCAGATAAAAATATAATAATTGGCAGAGGCTTCAATACCGCGATAAATCCATTATAAGATAAGAAAAATGGCAACTTATATACACATGTAAAAGATAGGACATTGCTGAATGATATAATTGAAAATTGTAACCTGTTAGATATTTGGCGTACATTAAATCCATCCGAGTGCAAATTTACATGGCATTCAAACACCAAACCAACTATATATTGTGGGCTAGACTACTTTCTTATATCAGAATCATTTTGCAATATTATCGACAACTGTTGCATCAAACCAGGTTTCATGACCGATCACTCCCTTGTTGCTCTCAAACTAAACAACATTCAGCCCGAACGAGGGCCGGGCTGTTTCAAATTAAATAACAGCATTTTATTAGACGCTCAATTTTAAGCCCAAATAAAGATAATAGAGATAACATATACAGTACAAAACAACACAGATGCAAACCCGAATACTTTATGGGAGATTATAAAAGGTAACGTACACAATACAACAATGATACACATCATTTAAACAAAAAGAAACACGCAAACTTGAAGAAAAAACACTTCTTGATACAGAAACATTACAAAGATAACTACATAATTCAAATACAATCGACAAAGCCACTATTGAATGTGAAATCCTCTCAAAACAACAAGAGTAAGAAGAGATCTATCATGAACAGCTTAATGGTATAATCCTAAGGGCAAGAGCTAAACACGTAGATCACAATGAGAAAAACACTAAATAATTCTTATGGTATGGCAAACCCGACAAAATAAAACAAACACAATTAATACAACCTGTAGAGCTTGGAGATCTCCAACTGACTGACATATATTCGTTATTATGTCTAACAAAACAGCAATCAACATCACACTAGGAAACTTTCAGTTTAAATACATACAATGAATTATCGCTACCAATAAATACCTTTTTAAATGCAAATTATCTAACTCTAACTTATGTGACTTTATGCGGTGAAAATATTGAAACTACAGAACATCTATTTTGGGAGTGCAGATTCATCCAACCTATCTGGAATCAGTTGACATCCTTTCTTGGCCAACACCAATTAAACGTTAAACTATCCTTCTTAAAGGTTAGTTTCGTAACTAACTCATTAAAAATTTAAAATCAATAAACGGTAATAATATTGTGAATTTTATTCTTACATTTATGAAATATTTTATCTTCAACATGAAAAACAGAAAACAAATACCAAATTTTAACTGTTTCCTACATTGCCTGAAACTAAAAATCCAGATTGAGAAAGAAAAGCCCTCAGTAATGATACATAACATATTTTTGAACAAAAATGGAATCAAATTAAATTTTCATAATACTTGTCCACTTCAATACTTCTCACTTTATGAAAGTTTATCATCTTTTAATGCCCCCGGTTGGGTGGGATTTAGCAGTTGAACTGTCCATCAGTCCGCCTGTCCGTCCGTCCGAAAACTTTAACATTGGCCATAACTTTTGCAATATTAAAGATAGCAACTTGATAATTGGCATGCATGTATATCTCATGGATATGCACATTTTGAGTGGTGAAAGGTCAAGGTCATCCTTCAAGGTCAAAGGTAAAAAAATAAATCAAAGTGGCGCAGTAGGGGGCATTGTGTTTCTGACAAACACATCTCTTGTTTTTATTTTTGTAACATCATTGATTATATATAACAGAACACACACTGTTGTCACTGATAGTAATGTTACAAACCAAGGTCTACAAAAAAAACACATTAAGGCATATCTTTTGTATACTTTGTTAGAACAACTATTTGCAAATGAATACATGTATGTATACAATATAATTCTTTATATGCAATAAATAAATAAAAAAAGTATGTAAATATACTGATCATGTGAGTGAAACCAGCAGACAGTAAACACATGTAATTTGTGATAAATGTTAATGAAAATTATGTAGAGATTGTTAAATATACTTGTTATACTTGTTACAAATTAAACAAAATAAATTTATCTAAGGGAGCTGAATGCATTCTTAGAATAAAGTTTGCATTAGGTACATCTTGTTTTATACCTCTGAAGGATAAAATATATTGATATTTCTTGTTTTTGTAAAAACAATATTCAAAATATTTGGCAGGGACAATGATAACATGGTAATTCTTTGTTAAGGTCGCACTAGTGTACAGTTGTGGATGAGGTCCCCGCATTTCAACTGTTTGGTGTTATGTGTAGCGTTCTGAGAAAACTGGGCATAATGCATGTAGGTAAAGTGTCGTCCCAGATTAGCCTGTGCAGTCCACACAGGCTAATCAGGGACGACACTTTCCGCCTAAACTGGATTTTCGCTAAGAAGAGACATCATTTAAACGAAAAATTCCATAAACGCGGAAATTGTCGTCCCTGATAAGCCTGTGTGGACTGCAAAGGCTAATCTGGGATGACAATTTACACACAAGCATTATGCCCAGTTTTCTCAGAATGCGACAATGCTCACCCTGGGACCGTTGTTAAGATCTTTCCTAAGACATAAAGTACTGGTTCTCTTCAAGAAACAGATGCAGCAAACACAAACATGAATAAGACTGGGGTAACCGCCTTGGAATGGTCAATACAACTCATCTCTGGCTTACGGTAAACCAATTTATTGCAGCACCAAACAACACACTTTGCATTAACAGTAACAAAAACGTGCCTAGATGTTTCAGTGCATGTTGCTTCTTCTCAACTATTGTACCGTCTAAAATAATACATTTGTTCATGTTTTTAAATTGTAATTGTTACGCGTGTATTCCTCATGGACAATAGTTCCCAATTTGTAAAGTATCTTTATGTATTGATTTCTTGAAATGCATAGCTTCTATGCCTGTATCTTGGTGTTTCATCTCTGATAAAAGTGGTTTCTGCACTGTTTCATCAACCTGCACTACACCACATACGCGATAGAAATTTTCACATTTCTATTCTGATTTCTATGGCAATCTATTTCAGATTTTGTTGTTGGTGTGCTCTTTCAGATTTCTAAATTTGCGATCTATTTCAGATTTCTATGTTGGTGATATGTATAATATATCTGTGTTGCTGATCTGGCAGACAGAACTAGTTCTTGTCAATATTGTTTAAACTGTGATGTCAATTTGTTCAGAACTCTTTTTGAAATTTCGTTTTCTTCAGTATTTCAGTTATATTACGGCAGTCAGTCAACCCACTCACACTTTTCTTGGGTGATACTAAGTGATCACACGTGCAAGTAACTGAAAACTGAAAATTGCCATACTTGAATCGGAAGTAATGTACTGTCAATCTGTTTCAGAACTCTGTGGTGTAAATTTGTTTAGATCTCTGTTGACTTATAACCTTTTTCCGTATAAATTTCAGTTATTTTTGTTACTTTTTTATTATTTACAGTTTGTGAGCACTGAAATTGGATGTCACCTATAGTGAGAAATATTTTTTTTTTTTTTTAATCTACCATGTTTCAAAACGTGACAGATAGCATTTGCGCATAATGTTATTATGTTTGACTCACCATCTAAATAGAGCAGCTAAATGACACAGACACGTCATCACACAGTAATTTTCATTTTAATACTAGTACATTTATAACCTATATAAGACAGAATACTTTTATTTGGGATATTTTCAGTTAAGGTACTCATATGTTTATATTATACTTAAAACCTTTGTCCGCCAGACATAATTCCCTATATGTTTTGATGCATTAACTATTCTATTTTTGAAAGTGTTTTGGAAGTGGGGCTTTACCAACGTGTTTTATAAAAAGTAAAATTAGTTTTGACACGCGGAAATGTTCATAATATGCCACAGAAAATGTATGAATAATCGCCTATAAATTTGGCTTCTTCTAGGTTGTTCAGCTTTGTTTTTAATTGGCCCTATTGTCAATCCGATGTGAACTTGTTTTACAATCGGACATGCTGCCATTGGGGTCAGATTTTCTGAGCATGCAAGTTTCATTTTGATTGGACAAGAAATATGGCTTAAAGAGTACACAAGCCTTTTGCTCAATTTGACAAAGTAGCCTAGATTTTGACTCCGAATGACCCACTTTGAAAACCGATTGAGATATCAGTGACACATATTCTTAGAAAGGTTGGTCAATACATGTAGATGTGGCCACTGGTGTTCACAAACGGGATATGGACGATACACAACAGATGGTGGTCAAAAGGCAATCACAAAAGCTCACCGTGAGCATCACAAGTCTCTCATAGAAATAAATATGTTGATAACACACAAACAAAACGCATGATTTAACACTGATTTCAACACATAACAAAGATATACGCCTGTTTTTGTATTTCATATTTTAAGGATCTTCCATGTATAGCTTTATGTTTCCATTTATATATATATATATATATATATACACTACTCCAGTAACAAACAATTGTAAATATTACAATTAATATATATAGAAACATATAAACAAGGTTTCAGCTACACACAAACACATGGTATGTATCAACATTGCACAAACACATCACGGTATGTATCAAAATTCCACAAACACATCACGGTATGTATCAAAATTCCACAAACACATCACGGTATGTATCAACATTCCAGGTGCATATTATCAACAGTCTATGTATCTAGACAAATATTTGGGCTACTATATGACTGAAAACTGATAAGGACATCTTGCTTTATGACTTTAATTATTTATAGAAATGACAAGATAAGTTTTAATAGTTTTTGCATAGTTATGTGCCAAATAAAATGTTTGTAAAATTCAATGTATTTTCTCCTACAACACGAGATGCACAATGATTGTTTAATCCATAACTATGAAACTCGTATAACAAGAGGGCCATGGGTCCAATGGTGCTCACCTGAGAGCAAAAGGAACTAGACAAGAAGATTGGACCAAAAAAGTGACTTCTTTAGTATAAACATGTTTTTCTTTATTTAATCTAGTTTTTGAGCTCACATGAACCAGTTTCAATCTCAGCCGAGATTGCATTGGGACAAATGTTCTGACTAAGTTTCATGAATATTTGCCAATAAATGTGGCTAATATAGAGTCAACAAGTTTTCACAAAAGCCATATAAGGAAAAATGCCCCCTCACCCGGCGGCCATGTTTTTAAAAAAAACGGGAAGAATTTTCTAACTCGACCTCGAGAAGTCATTAGAACAAGTCTTCTGAGTAAGTTTTATTTAGATTTCAGTAAAAATGTGACTTCTAGAGTGCTAACAACGTTTCACTTTAACCATGTCAGGAAAAATGCCCTGCCCCCTGGGGGCCATGTTTTTCAACAAACCATAACCATTTTCAAACTCAGCCCAGCTTTCATTATTTTTAATGTGACATCTATAGTGTTAAAAAATTTGACTAACGCCATATAAGGAAAAATGCCCAGCCCCCTGGCAGCCATGTTTTTCAACGGACCAGAACCATTTTCGAATTCCTCCAAGTTATTATTAGAACAAAATTTAATGTTCTGACAAGTTTTATGAAATTTGGACAAAAAATGTGACTTCTAGAGTGTTAACAAGGTTTTACTTTAGCCATATAAGGAAAACTGCCAGCCCGCTGGCGGCCATGTTTTTCAACCAACCGGAACCATTTTCGAACTCATCCAAGATATCATTTAAACAAATGTTCCGACTAAGTTTCATAAAGATTGGAATTAAATGTGACTTCAAGATTATTAACAAGGTTCTACAATAGCCATTAGGAAAACTGCCCTGCCCCTGGCAGCCATGTTTTTCAACAAACCAGAACCGTCCAAGATATCATGGGGGGAGGGGGTACACATGTTCGGACTCAGTTTCATGAAGATTGGACAATACATGTACATAGGACTTCTAGGGTGTAAACAATTTAATATAGCCATATAAGGAAAACTGCCCCGCCCCCTGGACCATATTCTGACCAAGTTTCATGAAGATTGGACAATAAATGTGGTCTCTAGAGTGTTGACAAGGTAGATGTTGACAACCCACGACGGACACATTGTGCTCAGGTGAGCTAAAAAGACTACATAGTTGAGCAAGGGGCCAGATTTGATGAAGATGGTGAACCTTATCAGTCGTGTTCGGGTTGAAACCCAACTAATCTGAGCCTTATTCACTCTACTGTGTACGAGGAAGCATAAATACTGCATTGAGAACATTACATAGGTATCAAAACTGTACCTTGTTATACCAACAAATAACATATTGAAAAGGTTTACCCATTACATAAATAGGGCTCGCTCTGGGAAAAGCAGGCTTATTGCATGAGAGTGAAGTATTGTCCCCGATAAGCCAGGGACCACACTTACCACTTTAATGGAATTTTTCGTTAAAAGGAAGTTTCTTCTAAATGAAAATCTTTGTGGAAAGTGTCGTCCCAGAAAAGCCTGAGCAGACTTCACCCACATGTGTTAAGCCCAGTTTTCGACTGCAGCTCATATGTAAGTGTATATTACAGTACTCTTGATATTCTATCACACTGAGGTAATTCTTTTCTTAATGCCCAATAGAGCTTTTGCATTAACATCTCAAATAGGCATTATTCTTTCATAATTTAAGTTTAATATAAATTAGTGTCAATACTAACAGTGCAAATAACACAAACATGCTGTCAATTTTTCATATGATACAAGCAAATGATTCACCTCATTCAGTACACAATATATTAATTTTGTATTCATTTAGCCAACTGTCTACACAAGCTTGTCTGATTGTATATTCTATCAGGCATGGTTTTCCTACACTACTTGCAGATACACATCTAGCAGTAATGAGGCAGCCCTTTTCACCAATAAGAGTATACACTTGTACAGTTGTAAAGAAATGATGATTGAAAGATTTAAAAACCTGTAAAATTCCACTCCTAAAGCAAGTCCATTCTGTGCAGCTCTTAGAGAACAACATCAAGGTAAGACAGATGTTCATAGAATTAGTTCTGGGTTAACGTCTTCTAACAGATCTGCCAAAAGCAACATACATAACAATTAAATATAAAAACGCACTAAGAATGAATATAGATCTTAACACCTGTATATTTTACTACCAAGTTATACACAAAAATGCAATGGGCCCTAAGGCACTCACCTGAGAACGTAAAGAATTGAACTATTCTAAAACAAGAGGGCCATGGTTCCCCTTAAGCGCTCACATGAGTTCACGGCCACCGATTGTTGGAGACTTGACCTGATAGAATCTACAAAATTAGAAAGAGAACAAATGGATATACCTAAATGAACAAGAAATGTGTCCATAGGGCAGGGATGCCCCAACATTCAAATGTTGTCTCAAAACCCTGTTATGTCAAACATAAGATGTCTATGGCCAAATTTGACCTTTGACCTCAAAGTGAGACCTTGATCTCCAGATAATAAGAAAGGTGTTATATGCAGCACTAAGTCTACTCATGGAAGTTTGTGGTATATTGTCTTAAGATTGAATGATGAATGAAAACGTTATAGCCTGGACAAGCTGTTTTAGAGCCAAATTTAACCTTCAACCTCTAAGTGTGACCCTGATGTCTAAAGTATGAAGACAGGTTTTCCACACGCAATGCCATGTCCTTATTGTTGTCATGAGTGGTGTTATGTCTTAAAATAGCAAGAAGAACGTCAGAGTTACAGTCTGAATAAGCTGTTTTGAGTTATTTCTAAACCAATCAATATATTTTTCAAAAGGGCACATAAAACAATAGAACCTCGAATAACAATAACACATGAATAATACACACAAATTAACTGAACAATCATGAACAACATCCCAGTCAAAGGGGAGTAACTGCATCAATCCTATATTCAATATTAATAAGAGTTGTCTACATGTTACATAATATCGTCGCTTGATTGCTATAGTGCTCTAACTACCAATTTCATTTTTTGGAGAAAAACGCATTTAAAGGTTTAACCTTTATTTTCTCACTTATTTATGCACGTATGTGGACAAAAATATACCGGAGTGTTTATTAGCAAAAGGAGAATATGAATATAATAAAATATTTACTTTAGTACATTATATGTTAATGTTATTTGCAATTTTATGCATTCTGTTCAAAAAAATGTAAAAATCGTGAATCACTTTGCTCTAGGTCCCGGAGATGGTGCATTACAGCATTCACCCGTTTGTAAAATTGTGGGAGATGGAGCAAAATAGAATCGAAAAACTTCTTCTGTATTCTATACAAAATGTGGGAGATAGAGCAAAATGGAATCGAACAACTTCTTCTGTGACGACTGAATCTTGAATCCGATACCGTCGTATTAAAGATCTCCTTCTCACGAACACAGCGATATAAAAAACTCATTTTTGAAAAAAATGGAGATAGAGCACTATAGCAATAAAGCGACGATATGCTTACTTTATGAATAGAGTGGTAACAAGATTTTATTAGGATTTGACCTGATGACCTTGTTTTTGAATACACGTGACTGAGATTCGACCTCGGCCTTCATATTACCAAAATAAAATTCTGACCAAGTTTCATCAAGATTGGATGAAAAATGGGCCTCCAGTGGTAACGAGTTGAGAGTTGACGACACAACCACTCACTGCTAGGCATATGGTGATCGAGATAGATTACATGGAGAAGTAATAAAAAATCTAAACATAATTTGTGGCTTTTTCTTATATTAGATCATGTTCACATGAGCCTTATCCTATTTCGAATGGTAGATGTATTAATTACAATAAGTAGTCATAATAGGGTCACCCACAGGCGTAACATATATTTGGATTATTAAAAAAAATGGACACATTTATACATGTGCAAAATTAAGTTACTTCAAGTGTCAAATGTCCTATATCATGTTGTTTTTTATTTCATTGTTGAACATTATATCCACTGAACATTATGAAGTCTCTTTGGGCAATCCCAGTTTGCACACCGTCAGCCTCATTCACGATTTGTTTTCATCAAGAAAAGCAACTGCTACAAAACTCAATATCGAGAATATGAAAAGGGTATGTTATCACAGTTTAACACACATACTTGGAGACAGTTCGGGGTAACCGAAATAAGGCGATATTACAGGAAATTAATTACATGATTATATCCTTAAGCCACAGATTATCAGAAATAAGTAGACAAGCATATATATGCTATTAACTCACAGCTGACCTATTTCAATAACAGTTAGGAGACAAATGAGTGCTGAAATAACTATGCGACCACGCTGTGGAAAAGAATCCATAATCCTCCAATTTACAGTCCAGCCATCTAAAAACTAAGCTTTTCAGGAATTGCTTCCATTATGGAGCAAACAATTTTGCCAAGGTTCCCTGATTTGATCAGGCATGCTGTGCAAGTTATGATGTACATACATAAAAAATTCTGGGCTGAGTTTGTATGGAAACTAGAAACAACTACAAGTTAGCTCTATTCAGTATATATTTTTTGCATTTATTTTTCATAGGCACAGTAGACAAAGTAAAATACTTGCTTATGTTTGCTTTTGTTTAGAAAAGCATACTCAATTTGGGCTTGTTAATAGTTACACAAGATGGCCATGATGGCCCTAGAACGCTCACCTGTGAAATGAGCTTGCCGAGTGGCATGATTTGAATTATCTTTGTCACATATCAAATATCAAATCTGCATGCTTTGTGGTTAAAGATAAACAAGGTTTTTCAAGCTTTGACCTGGTCCATGTTTTTCAACGGACCAGAACCACTTTTGAACTCACTCAACATATCATTTAGACAAACATTTTGAAAAAGTTACATGAAGATTGGGCATGAAATGTGACTTCTAGAGTGTTTACAAGGTTTTTCTTTTTTTGACCTAGTGACCTAGTTTTTGACCCAGCATGACCCAGTTTCAAACTTGATCGTGGTATCATTGGGTCAAATCTTCTGGCCAAGTTTCATGAAGAACGGACAAGAAATGTGGCCTCTAGAGTGTTTACAAGGTTTCTCTATAGCCAAATAAGGAAAACTACCCCCTACTGGCGGCCATGTTTTTCATTGGACCGGAACCACTTTTGAACTCAACCAAAATATCATTAAGACAAACAGTTTGACAAAGTTACATGAAGATTTGGCATGAAATGTGACCTCTAGTGTTTACAAGGTTTTTCTTTTTTTTTACCTAGTGACCTAGCTTTTGACCCAGCATGACCCAGTTTCATATTCGATCGAGGTATCATTGGGACAAATCTTCTGACCAAGTTTCATGAAAATCAAACAAGAAATGTGGCCTCTAGAGTGTTTACAACACAATGTAAACGGATGGACGACCGATGGACGGACGACAAAGACCGATCCCAAAAGCTCACCTGAGCAATCAGGTGAGCTAAAAAGTGACTTCTAGAGTGTTAACAAGGTTACATTATAACCATATAGGAAAAACTGCCCTGCCCCTTTGCTGCCATGTTTTTCAACAGACAGGAACCATTTTCAAACTTGGCAAAGATATCATTAGAACAAATTTTCTTAGCCAGTTTCATGAAGATTGAATACAATTGTGACTTCTAGAGTGTTAACAAAATTTTACTAAAGCCTTATAAGGAAAAGTGCCCCGCCCCCTGGCGTTCATGTTTTTCAACCAACCGGAACAATTTTGGCACTCGGCGGAGATATCATTAGAAAAAATGTTCTGATAAAGTTTTCATGAAGATTGGACAATTAATGTGACTTCTAGAGTGTTAAAAAGGTTTTACTATAGCCATAAAAGGAAAACTTGCCCATGTTTTTCAACGAACTGAAAATCAGATATCATTAGAACAAATGTTGTGACCAATGTTCATGAAGATCGGACTATAAAATTTGACTTCAAGATTGTCAACAAGCTTTTTTTCTTTAATTTGACATAATTTTTGACCTTACATGACCCAATTTCGAACTTGGCAAAGATATCATTGGACAATAAATTCTGACCAATTTTTATGAAGATCTGTCAATAATGTGGCCTCTAGAGTGTAAACAAGGTAAATGTTGATGACACACGACAGACAAAAAGCTATCACAAAAGCTCACCTGTGCTCAGGTGAGCTAATAAGGTCAAATTCAAATTGCAATACAACCTTTTCTACAACAAAACATAATATGACAAGCATGGATTTAAACTCTCCCGTTTCTGATAACCCTATGTTCATAATGTACACATATCACAGACTTCATGCCAAGTTCAACACAAATGGGAATAACTGAGCAACAGGCAAAATAGCAGCAAGACATGTTTATAAAACATGTATGCCATCTCACTTGAAGCAAAGTTCTCCCTGTGATATTGACCATTGATTTCTCAATTTCACAAGCTAGGGGTCATCCTTTCTCTAGACTAACCAGCATTCTAATTTATATGCTCCTTAGAATTCTTAAGCTATTGTGAGTTTTCAAGTTTAATGCATACCTGCCATAATTTTTCGGACCCATTCCGGGACATGTATATGGATTTTTGTAAATTCCGGGACATTTGACAGATATCCGGGACAGCGGGACAAGTTCTTCATTTCCGGGACTGTCCCGGACAATCCGGGACGTATGGCAGGTATGTTTAATGTTACAAGCACATGTGACCTTGATCTTTCACCTAAACATCTATAAGACTCTTTTTTCCTTCAGCATAGCAATTAAGATGATTATATGTTAAAGCATTTTTTAGATATTGAGTGGAAAGCAATTTTATGATACAAGCCCATGTGACTTTGACCTGATGACCTCAAACTTAAAAGGGTTCTTCCTTTTCACCCATTTTACAACTACATGTATACCAATTTGCATGATTGTAGGTCAAAAAATTGTCATGATATGGTGAAACAAAACCAATTTCCAGATTTGCATCGACTTATCAAAATGGCTGCATTAAAGCGCTTTATATTTGCATATTTAAACATAAGTGGGTCATTTTATAAAATTTAAATGTTCCAATCGTGATTTTGGTATATTAATACGTTGTTTTTCATAGCCAAACTTTTTAACAAATTGAATAACTGCATCTAACAAGGTATCCCATTTTCAATCAAACTATTTTTCTTAGAAATTTCACTTCACATAAACGAGACTGCAATGTTTTTTTCCCCAGTTCAACACCACCATGAATGAAATGATTTTCCAATGTATTATCAATTGTGTTTTATTGTTGCAAAAAATACCTGATTTTTGCATCATAGTGTATTAATGAAATATACAAATACTTCCTTGCTAGCTTTGAAATGTGAAAAAGCTATATCTTTGAGACATATCCTTCACACATGGTGAACAAATGACATTACATGCATTTTGTAAATCTCTCATTTGCATGTAGCTACTGTAAGGCATGCAAGAAATTACTTCCATTTCAAATAAAATGTCTCTTTAATGAAATATAATGACAGGACTTGTCACAACATTCCGACTATATTTGTGGGTAAAGTTTCTTCTCTTTCATATCACAAAACAGCAACTTGAAGGTTTCTTGCCGAGCTCCAGTGCATCGAATGTCAGCCTCTGTACATATTTCCAGGCTCTGACTTCTTCAAAACTTCTAAGTCTGTCATAACATGCTTAGCTTAGGCTGTTTTCATATTGCAAAATAATAGGCATAAATCTAAAGACCAGTATTGTTTTCCCTGAAAACTGAATGTGAAATGTATTGTAAAACGATAATTTTGATCGATGTAATATATTTCTGAAGCTGGTGAATCTAGACATCAGACGCCGGCAACATGAACACTCCCCCCATATCAGGCAACCAGTCCCGTGAACACGCTACCCCTTCAGTCTACCCCCTCAAACCCCTGAGCGTTCTCTATAGCAACGAGAAGTTTCTTCCGCAACTCTGTGTACGACTCATACGGAGGCAGGTCTATTCTGTTGAAACTGAAAAAAAGAAAAGTAAGTTGAAATAGCATAAAGTGTCGTCCCTGATTAGCCTGTGCAGTCCCCACAGGCGAAACAGAGACAACAATATCTGCCTAGACTGGAATTTCACAGATTAATCTGTGCAACATTTTACCCACAAGCATTAAGCCCAGTTTTTCCAGAGCGAGGCTCACATATTTAAAAATTTCAAATGAATTGCTCAATAAATAAGGAAGAAGTTTGCTTCACAAACCTATCACATTTTAACCAACAAGCTGACCAACAGAGTGACTCAAATATCTTCACATATTTGTTTTGCGTGGTATACAGACTTAACATTTCCTATATGCAGGTCTATTATGTACCATGTATGAGCCCTAGGAAACTTGTCCGGCTGGCCCCACTTCTCGATGGTGAACAGCTGTGGCCCGTTGCTACCATGGAGCTCCTTGAAGCCATTCATCGGCACACGAGATGTCCCCGTAACGAACTGCAGGCACCTGGCTCGTGTCTCATTGTTCATGGAATAAATGGCCTGAAAATACACAATGTACCATGATGAATCTCGCACTCAAGGATTGATTCAATGCACCCGATGGAATTAGCTGTTGTCTCTTAATTTTATCCAAAGCTCTGCTTGACATTTCAGTTAGGATAAGTATAGTTATACATGCAGGAGTTCATTAAAAATCATAAGTAAATGTACAAAAGAGTATCTTATTTACAAAGCCACATTAAATAACTTGAAAAGTTACAGAACATTTTCGTCACTGTTGCCAAGTAATACAATCAGCATAAGAAATGTCTTTTATTCAAAAATTTAATTTTGAAGGATGGTTTTAAGACCCATAACTGATGCCTAGGAATACATAGTATTCATTAAAAATGACAAAGTTCAAACTTAAAAAAATCCGCTTTAAAGTCTTGCAAGGCTGGTTTGGAGCTAAGCTTGCCACATATGGCATAAGACCCATTTTCGCATGACATGGGTCATATGATCTAAAAATATCACCTTCCAGAAGTTGACTATCACAGGATGGTTGGGGTTGTATTCTCCCTTGTATGCTGTGTGCGTCTTCCAATCGTTCACGTCAATGTCCTGAAGACCACACATCAGAAGCTGCAACACAAAACATGACATAAATAAATGCAAATTTTGAGTAATTAAACTGGAAGTTAGTTGAAGAGTTTTCTCTTTCATTCTCTATAATTGCAGTTTGATTTGAATTGTGATGCTACGAGGTTTTATTGTATTTCCACTTAAATGTTACAAGAATTAATCTGGTTCAAGTGTGAGGTTTGGTCTAGGTCTTCATGCTAGCTTGCAATATCAACACTACCAGCAAAATTGGTACATGCAAACTGAAAACAGTCATTGGCTCAAAAACACTTGTTTGATGCAGCCCAACTGCCCACCATACCCCAATCTTATAACCAGGGTTTTCAACTTCTTGAAAAACAACCATATCAACATTTCATTCGTAGCAAATATGATATTGTTATAGTTCTGATAATGCTTCAGTTTAATGACAAATAAATGGTATATTTGAACTGTTTATTTTGTTTATGTTGTAAAACATGATTTCAAATTGCATGTCATATCCCTATATAGAGAATAATAGGTTAGTCTTGATTATAGATCAGGTTTATCATGCGAGGCTTAGAAAACAAAAAGCACGAGCCTTGGCGAGTGCTTTTTCGTTTTCGTGCCGAGCATGATAAACCTGATCATAATCAACACTTACCTATTATTCTATTTATCCCACTTTTTATTCATTAAACCTTTTTATTTAAACAAAATAAGTTTAACTTGTTATTTTCGCTTGATTTATGACATCATTTTGTCGAAAATATGACGTCATTTCATGCCGTGTATTATAGCAGAAATTTAATCAACGGGGCTATAATCAACCGAAATCGCTGTAAAAGTGGGATAAATGATATATATCACATTGAGCCTCTTGTTCCCCCTGTTTTCCACATATTGCCGGCCCTACAGGATGCAGTACTGAATTTGTCACACTTAGGTAGCTAAGGGTCATGATAGTGTACTGTATATTAGGATTTTGCAATTTTCTATTCCTTCTTGGGGAGCATTCATATGATAAGTCTCTTAAGATGAACAAGGCTTGTCACCATAGGATGACATATGCCCCCTTTTTCCACATTTTTCTAAACCTAAACGCAAAGTGTTTTTCCACATTTTTCGAAACCTAAACACAAAGTGTGACAGAATTTCAGACAGACGGACAGTGCAATCACTATATGCCCACCTTCAAGGCATAAAAATGAGTCTCGTTCTGTGAAAACTGGGCTTAATGCATGTGCGTAAAGTGTCATCCCAGATAAGCCTGTGCAGTCGGCAGAGGCTACTCAGAAACAACACTTTCCACCAAAACAGGACTTTTATTTAGAAGAGGCTTCATTTACATTAAAAAATTCAATAAAAGCGGACTGCACAGGCTAATCTGGGATAACACTTAAGGCACGTGCATTAAGCCCAGTTTTCCCAGAACAAAGCTCAAATACTCCTCCCACAACAAAATCCAATGCCACCTACCTCCATTTCGTTCTCATCAAAGATGGAGAGGGTGTTCTGTGGTATGAGCTCATTAAAGCCTTTCATGAAATGCCTCATCTGGTTTTCAATTCGGGACACAAAGCGCCATTTAACAATCAAGCTGAAAAGTGTAAAGTATCTCATAGTTATTTAATTCAAAGCAGTGAAATACTTACAAACAAAACACATTTTAATCAATTAGATGTCCAATGTTATCACCTTTGTTTTGTCACACAAAGAATTCATCTATAGTCATCTGTATGTTAAGGTTCTTTAGCTGTAACTGTGTAGACGAAATCTACCAAACAAGAAAGCTGATTTTGTGAAATTTCACGACATGCATACATACAGATAGAAAAAGTGCAATACACAAGGCCATCCACTTAATGGCAAAACAAACTAAACTTTTTAATCATTCCACAATTTGGTACTTACTTAAGATACTCGGTCTTGTTTCTGTTAGTGACTAGAATATTTTTGCCTCCTGGCTTCAATTCTCTTTCTGTTCTCTAAAATATACACATTTTAAATATAAATGGTTTTGCTACAATATTTAGACAAAGATTAAGCTTTACTATGAATAATTTTCAAGAATTCACAGGTATACTTGTTCCAAACATGTCCAAACGTGGGAATAGAACCTTAAAAAAAAAACCTAGAGCAATACAATACACAAATTCAAATATTTATCTGGTTAAAATTCTTTTCTTTGAACTTTAAAGCCACCTTTAAATTATTTTCTAAAAAATCTAATAGATGACTCTAGGTAAGCGAAAGTGTAACAAATAAAGATCTGATAAATGATTTTGAAAATCTTAAAATCATCATATTACTTATACAAATTCATAAAATGCTTGCACCTCTCCGAAATAGTCTTCTTCTATACTGAAGTAGAGGTCAAGGGGCTCTGGGTCATTGTCTCGAATGTAGCACATGGAATTGTAGTACTCCGAGTCCTGCAACACACGGTGTAATCACACTTGATGTCAAACTGCATTTTAGACTTGATTACAAAACTGCATTTCCCCTCAATAAAAAAACTACATGTCAAACTTAATAACAAAACTCACGCTCAAAGTCAATAACACCTTGCACCTCACTCTCAATAACAAACTGAATCTCACACTCAATGCCAAAATTGCACCTCACACTGGATTTAACAAGCAAATTTTGTTTATTGATGAGTGCAGACGGAAGAACAGGGCAATTACTGTCAAATGATAAAGCGTTGTTATTGTTTTTACGTATTACACTTACCCTCATTGATATCTAAACAACCAAAAGTTTCATGTTAAAATCTTGTAGCGTATTTGAGATACAGCCCTGAAAATTTACATCATACTAAAACAACAAAGAGCAGAGAATAACTCTTTTTTAAGAAAGTGTAGAGTTATGGTTCTTGTGCATGGCACTTCTCCACATTGGTATTTATACACCCAAGAAGTTTCAAGTTGAAATCTTGTATCGTATCTGATATATAGCCCCAAAAAGTTACATCAGCATCAAACAAAAACAATAAATGGCAATAACTCTTATTTAAGGAAGTGTTGTTATTATGGTTCTTGTGTATGGCACTTCTCCTCATAGGGATCCGCTTTCTCCTCTCCAATTTATTTTGTCTATAAATGATATAAATGAAAGTTTAGATTTTGAGAAGCCCACATGTCAAGAAATAGAAAGACTTTCCTTGCATATGCTATTGTTTGCAATAAGAGCATTATTTACAAAAGATCCTGCAAGCTTACAAGCCCAGTTGAATTGAATAAAAACTTACTCTTGAAAATGGGTCTAAACATAAATTTTCAAAAGACTTAAAGGGACTGTAAACTAGAATGACAAAACAAGAGGGCCATCAGGCCCTAAGGCGCTCACCTGAGAGCAAAAGGAACTAGACTATTCTGAAAAAATGCAAGCTGATTCATGAAGATTGGACCAAAAAAGTTACTTTTAAGATGTTTTTTTTATATATTTGACCTAGTGACCTAGTTTTTGAGCTCATATGACCCAGTTTCAATCTCTGCCAAGATTTCATTGGGACAAATGTTCTGACCAAGTTTCATGAAGATTGGCCAATAAATGTGGCTAATATA
>VMBQ01001301.1:100426-111255 GCA_007657795.1 Dreissena rostriformis | reverse complement strand
GTGGTCATCTAAGTGTGCTTGCAAACCTTTACGTCAAGTTTGAGATTCTAGGTCCAAGCATACCAAAGTTATAACAATTTTAACATTTTAACATTGAAGGTCACAGTGACCTTGACCTTCAAATGAATGACCTTGAAATGACCAGTGGTTACTAACTAGTTATGGCCAACCTTCATGTCAAGTTTCAAGACTCTAGGTCCAAGCATACCAAAATTATAACAACTTTAACATTTTTTATATTGAAGGTCACAGTGACCTTGACCTTCAAATGAATGACCTTGAAATGACCAGTGGTCATCTGTTAATCCTGGCCAACCTTCATGTCAAGTTTGAAGACTCTAGGTCCAAGCATACCAAAGTTATACCATGAAATAAGAACTTTAACATTTTTACATTCAAGGTCACAGTGACCTTGACCTTCAAATGAATGACCTTGAAATGACCAGTGGTTACTAACTAGTTATGGCCAACCTTCATGTCAAGTTTCAAGACTCTAGGTCCAAGCATACCAAAGTTATAACAACTTTAACATTTTTTATATTGAAGGTCACAGTGACCTTGACCTTCAAATGAATGACCTTGAAATGACCAGTGGTCATCTGTTAATCCTGGCCAACCTTCATGTCAAGTTTGAAGACTCTAGGTCCAAGCATACCAAAGTTATACCATGAAATAAGAACTTTAACATTTTCGAGCACGCCGCCACCCCGCCCGCCCGCCCGCCCCCCCGCCCGCCCGACAACATCAATCTATAAGCCGAGATTTTTTCGAAAAAAATCCGGCTAAAAAATCATTTGTATGCTTACAAAACCGTATTGTTTTTCATAAATTCAACATTATTTTCCCAAAGGGACACAGACGTACATTTTTCTACTGACTAAAGGATTCAATATAAAATACTTCAGCAACATTTATTTGTTTCAAACAATTTAAAATGAACTAAACATGACATAGGTACCGAATTAAAGAATTTTATTAATTTAAGGAATTAACCTCAGTAGAATTGTAAATATGGGCCCTAGACTGTTCCGTAAGTTATTTTTCAATGATTGCCAACTTACCGGAAGTGGTCCAAGATTGTTTAGCAGGTCATCGTTTGAGGAGGGTCTTACAATGTTTTTATCTTGTGTCAGATTGTCATCCTGTGATTGGCGTACGCTGCCAGACCGAGGCTTTCTGGGGTCAATCTGTAATAGGTCACTGCTGATGAAAATCGTATAGTTAAATGTTAAAATGTATTTTGCATAGGTTAAGCTATTATTAAAAAGGAAAAAGGGGCAATAAAAGTATATCAACAATTTGTGTTTTGCAACCATTCTCCAACTTGATATCTTGTGATTTATAACACCATTATTGTAACATTAATTTTATGAAAACAATACAAATCAGCAGACCAGTAGACCAAAACATTCACTCTAGTGACTCCCCTCCATCCCTTTACTTTGTTGACGAAGGGGGGAAGGGAGAGATAATAATAGCTCATTGTTGAATACCAAATACATTTAATTTCGAAATTTAAACCATGGAAAAGTTTTTTTCTTTCTGTATTTATCTGGAATTTCACCATTTTCAACAGTATATCAGTCATATCATGACAGAAAAAAAAAGAAAAAACTTTCAAATAAAAATAGAATCTTTGACAAACACCAAGATTGAGCAAACTAAGACTTTGCAATTCGTAAATATTTAGGATATTATATAAAACTATGAAATCAGTGATTTCAGTACAGTACCCAGCTGGTGGTAGCAGTGTTGTGGTCGATGAAGAACACCCGGCCATTGGGAGCCACCCCAGTGGCCCAGCCTGCTGGTAATGGCTCCTCGTCTATGGACGACACGGGCGGGCGTGGCTGAAATCAACAGGAATTCACAGTTCCATTAAAATATGAAAATGGCCAAAATGTACAAGAAAACACAGGTTCTGTGAAAATATGAATGTGGCCAAAACATATACAAGAATAAACTGGTTATTATCAAATATTAATGTGGCCAAAATGTACAAGAAAACACAGGTTTTGTTAAAATATGAATATGGCCAAAATGTACGAGAATACACAGGTTCTGTTAAAATATGAATATGGCCAAAATGTACGAGAATACACAGGTTCTGTTAAAATATGAATGTGGCAAAATGTACAAGAATTCAAATTTTCTGTTAAAATATGAATGTGGCTTAAAATACAAGAATTCAAATTTTCTGTTAAAATATTAATGTGGCTTTAATGTACATGAATTCAAATGTTCTGTTAAAATATGAATGTGGTTAAAATGAAAAAGAATACACAGGTTCTGTTAAAATATGAATGTGGCTCAAATGTACAAAAATTCACAGGTTCTGTTAAAATATGAATAAAACCAAAGATGCTAAAATAAACAAAATTTTGATTTTCTGTTAAAATACATCTGATATTGTTTAAATGGCAGAAGCTATACATGTTCAGAAAGCATGTTGCATTGAAGTAGAAGACATAGGCATAGAGAATACTAGGTTAGTATTGAATGCAGATAAGTTTATATACTGAGGCTGAGAAAACCTTAACCAAGTGGTCCAGGTTTTTTGTGTGGAGCAAATAAACTTCATATCTATGTTAGAAGCTTACCTGGTACTCTATTTATCCAATCATTCGCATTTTTTCTGTTTTCATAACTTAAGTTCACAAAAGAATATGGCTCAAAACTTCACTTCAACCTCACATGTCGTTCTCAAAATAAACAAAATGTTGTCACTATATTGATTGCTGTATTTAACAATAGTGAAAATACCAAAATATATCAGATTGGGCAAGTATGATGATGGGATAAGAATATATCACAATTATATGTATTTAATATAACATATAAAACATATGACTGTCAGGCTACAAAAAGAAAGTGATTTATCTATTCTTAATTTACAGCACATTCAATGAAGAAGACACAAAAAGATGACATATTTATGGGTTTTTTAAATGTTTTTTTTTTTAAAGGCTATCAAAATATCAATATTACAGTCAAGTTACAATGATGTTCATGTACAACCAAAGAAGCCAGATAGATAATATTTTGAAATTTTTCACATTTATAAAGACCAAAACCTGTTAAGCATTACATTATACTATAGTGTTATTACTAAAAGTGTTTTTTTTTATAATGTTCAAGCATATCCATATACTTCAATACACATTTTACCAAGTTAAAAAGATAAATGTAGTACATCAAATCGCCATGCGGGGTTTCAGACTGTTATATATTTTTGTTTAAATCTTGTATATTGATTACAAAACTATATAATCAATTTGCTTTCATATAACCATTGCATTTGTTAGTTTTAACCCTGATAAGGTCATTTTAATAAGGGAAAGATCTAGAGCAAAACAGCAGGGTGATGCACCCTGCTTTCCCCCCCCCCCCCCNTTCCCCCCCCCCCCCTGCCCCTTTGGGATGGTCAAGGCAAACACAAATTCAAATATGTTCTTATGCCATTTATCACTTGTGAATAAAATGTGTTTAACTGTATGATTTTGTACTCATGGGCTTTAAGTATAATGAAGTTAGAAATACAGTCAATTAATCAACATAAACAGAACATTGGTATATCGCCTCTATATACATACCTGTACATTGACGCAAGTGCTAAAGTGTGTAAATTGAAAAATTTAACAATCATCATGATGTACTGGTTTTTGTGTTAATGTGCAAAGGCAAATAAGTCAACAAAAAGGCAAAAGGTCCTTTGACGATCATCTGAGACCTCAAGGAACTAAACTATTTGGAGCAAGGTTTCACAATAGACTCATAAGGAAAACTGAACCAACACCTGACAGCCATACTGTTGAACAAACCTCAATCATTTTCAAACTCATCCCAGATATCATTACAACATAATATTTAAATGTTCTGAGCAAGTTTCATGAGTGGGTCAAAAAAGAAAACAAAATGACTTGAAAGAGTGTTAAAATGGTTTTAATACAGCCAAATAATGCAAACTTCCCAGCCTCATGGCGCCATGTTTTTCAATGAAACAGAACCATATCACACAAATGTGACTTTTCTTTTATTTGACCTAATGACATAGTTTTTTACCCCATGTGACCCTGTTTCAAACTTGCCTGGGATATTATTGGGACAAATTTTTGACCAAGTTTTATGAAAATTTGGCAACAAATGATGCCGTTATGAATGTTCACAAACTTTTTCTTAAACTAGACCTAGTGACCTATTTAATGAACCCACATGACCCAGTTTTGGACTGGGATGAGGTATCATTGAGAAAATGTTTTGACCAAGTTTCATGAAGATTGGGCTATAAATTTGGTCTCTTGTGTGTTCACACGGTTTTTCTTTATTCCACCAAGTGACCTTAATTTAAACCCAACTAGTTTTTAAGCCATTATTTCATTAGGAAAAATGGTGTGACAATGTTTTATGAAGATTGGGCAATAAATGTGGCCTCTAGAGTGTTCACAAGTTTAATACTGACCAAACATCACGCACAAAGGACGATAAGGGCGGACAAAAGGCGATCACACAAGCTGACCATTAGCACGTTGAACTCAGGTTAGCTCAAAATGATAGTCATTTCTTTTAATGTTGAGTTTTCAATAGCATCTTCTGTTACATTTGAAAAACACACATGGTGCATATAGCGCTTTATTACAAACTGTACAAAAAACAGTCTAATGATGTAACAACACAAACCAAACCAAACACAATTTTGCTAAAATTAGAAAAATGAAAGAAATCAAATATGATGGTTTGCACCAGATTGTTAATAGACTAATGTTAATCAAGAAGCAGGATTAGTTAAGAACTATGTTAGTGTACCTAAGCACCCTTGCACATGCTAGTCATGGAAAAACATCAAGAAAGCAATCGACTTACTCCACTGGCCACAGACTTTGATCTACCCTACAAAATGGCAATACATCCAATATAACTAATTTCTTATAACATAAAAACACATTTATTTTCTGGCTATTACATCAATAAATAGTGTGATTTATTTTACAGTATCAGGTTTCATAGTCATATTGTTCTGAATTTATTTGCACACACTTGAAGATCAAATTTAACTCTTGACCAATAAAGCATAAAAGGAATTTTCATCATCTTGAAACAGAAACCGTTCTGAATTTGGTAAAAGTAATTTCACAAATTTCTTTATATGATCTGAAATCTGCCATTCCAGGTCTATAAACAGACGCTTAGAAAAGGCTAAGCGTACATCAAGATGTTTTATTTAACCCAAAAAACTGTATGTACAACAGAATATCTGAGTGACAATTACATATCTACAAGTAACCATCTCCAGTCATGAACTGACCACAGTTAACCTGGCATGAAAAAAATATTGAACAATAGGACAACTTCCAATGATTTTCCACTCGTTATAGCGTGATTTTTACTCGTCCTATGTAAAAGATCGGTATGTTTTAGAAACAATAAGTATGTATCATTCTTTGTTTCATTTAATATGACAATTCTTTATCGTGTTAATAAATAAATTAACAAGATTTAAACCTCTTGACCTTTCATGTTTTATATTTTCACATAAATGGTAAAATGCTTTATACATGTAAACAAAATCACTAATTCTAAACACATCACCGTCAGGAGAAACAGACAAGTGGAATGTTTGTGCCCTGCTGACAACTGACCTGTTGACCAAATTCATTTCTGCGAGCCGCGTTTTCACCCTCTGGACCCAGGCTCACTGTGTCCTCTACGCTGATGTGACGGCGCTGTCGGTAATTTTGCGCCGCCGCGCGAGCATCATCTGTCGTCATGCCGACTTCGGAGGCAGAGCTGTGCAAGACAATTCATTACATTTGGATGTGAGCATAAAGGCAATACTAAGGGTTGGTATTCACTTAAGATGTTAGAATTATATGAAATATTTAGGATCAAAAAGGTACTTAAAGGAACAATGTAGAAATTCAAACCAAATTGTAAATATTTTCTTATAATTTCTGAATGTTTTTTAATATTCAAAACTTTTGCTTTACCCAGGTTTGTTTTTTTGGCTATATGTTTCTTATTGTGATTCCTTAATACTTGTTCCAAGTTGCATACATATTTGTAAACACTACATCACATTGACATATGGACATCACCCCACCTGTCAGTGGGCCGGTCCCACTGGGTTTGTCTTGTCTCGTGATTGCAGTAGTAGACTCGCCCATTGGCATCCGTCCGTTCCTCCCAACCGGTCGGTAGGCGTGAGGACTCACTAACAGTGCTAGATATCGCCTGGGCCATCGACTGTAACATGTCTGTACTGCCTTGGCCCTCACCTTCAGGTGGTCTGAGACAATTTAGAGCACATGGCAATTAGCTTCAATAGTGATTAATTTTTTAAAGTTGCGGATATTGAGTAATTGAACTAAGGGCACATACTATTATTTATCAGAGCCTGTCTTAAAATTTCTAAATTTCTTGTGATACAGTAAACCCATTTTGCAATATGTATTGAATACAATTTACTAGTATACATTTTGAAATAATAACATTAAAATTAGGACACTGATAGTTTAAAGGTCGGGTTTATAGTCTGCTATGATGACGTATGCATCTTCTGCAGACTTTCACATTTATCCCCTGATCACTGGTATATAAGTCTTCTGTTAACACTCGGCGCAGTATGCAGCCACGGCATATGGCTTATTTCCCTCACAGGTACCCATTTATACACCTAGGTGGAGAGGAGCAAGCGTGGGATTAATCTTTTGCTCAGAAAAATTCAATGCCCTGGGCGGGATTCGAACTAGGGACCTTCCGATCCCTAGACCAGCATCCAAACACTAGACAACTGTCCAACTTACATATAGTATACATCTTAAACATATATAAGATCTTTACCACTGTAACTTTTTTGTGTATCCATGCACACTTTGTTGTAAAAACTAAATTTTGAAATGAATAAATGTCAAGTTACTAATTCAAAAAGAAAATTTCAATGTTATACCTATGTTTATTCACTGTAGCACATTCTCATACATAAAAGAAATAATTGTTATGTAATTAAAGCCTCTATAACGCTCAAAAGCAACGAAAATTTCGTTATATTTTGTAAAAAATAAAGTTAACATATAAATAATCAGTGTTCCTTATAGCAATAGCCAAAACTTCTACGTTAGATTTGCTCTGGTAACATAGATTTAACATGTAACAAAATGCTCTTTTTTATTTTTTGTGGTACAATATATTCAACACATGTTCATGTACCAAGTTAGTGTTCATGTGTTGAATGAATAGATATCGTTGCGGGTAATTAAAATGGAATTTATTGTGTCGCACAAAAATAAAAAAGAGCATTTTGTATCTTGTCAAATCTATGCTAACATTATGCTACAACAAAACCGCATTGCTATTCCATATATCCTTTGAGTGTACTGCCATATACAATGTAAAATATTCTGATTATTAAATACCTGGCAACAGGTCTCTCCCACTGAGTCTTTCGTGTGGTGTGATTCACGTAATATCTGCGGCCTTGGGCATCTCTTTTCTCATCCCAGTCCGGGGGTAGTGGTTCAGGGTGTGGAGTTGGGGGTGTGGCATTCAGGGGGCCAGAGGCAGAGCCCCCTGCGGCCTCGTTGCCTGAGGCCCCGTCTGAGGTAGACAGCGCTGAGAACCCATCCAACAGCTCCCAGCCAGGCTGCAATGGGACGAGATAGATGTGTTTGGCTTTCAATGTCTACCACCATACGCATGTAAGGTACTGGCAATTTGTAAGGGAGATTTGACAGGAATATGTTATAGAAATGGATGTTGACTTTTTTGACAATTATCATTCAATATAACATGTTTGTACCTTAAAGCATATCTTACTTTGACATTTGAAAAACTGAACAGCTACAGCTACAAATGTGCAGTTTTGACTATGAGCTAGACAGGTTTCCAAAGGACACAGATGCCTCCACATCCCACTTTTTGCAAAGAGCTCTAAAATTGCACCATAATACCCAAGTGCACAAGTTTAAATGCTGATTAATATGTTTGTGAACTTTCATTGCAGATGCATCAGTACTTTTCGAGTCACCCATGACACAAGTATAGACATATCATTTGTCTGCCTCAAGAGAGTCAAAGTTCTGTTGCTGTAGAAATAATTGTCTGCCTCAAGAGTCAAAGCTCTGTTGCTGTAGAAATAATTGTCTGCCTCAAGAGTCAAAGCTCTGTTGCTGTAGAAATAAAGCACTTTTCTGCCACACCAAAAAAGAGAAAGCAAGCTTTAAATGAGCATGCATCAAACATAATAAATGTTACAGTATAATAGAGTTTTGTGAATATTGGCCTAGCAATACTTCAAGACATGTACCATGGTACATTTACCTCTTGCTGAGGTGTGCTATCTGCCGGGCTGTCATTTGGACCAGGTACATAGGCTAAATACAACCATAACTGACCCCTCACCCGTGAGCGTACACTGAAATTATAATGACCAACAAAAATACAAGCATCCACCCATTTATCCACCCGGTAATACATAATGGAAATGTTTTAAATATCATTAGAAACTGTTTTTGGATTAATCATTTCTTTTATTAAGTATTCTTAGTATAATATTAACCAGGGTATTTTTAAGTTATTTTTTGTCTTAGTTTTGCTCTCTTGATATGCTCGGGGTAAAAACACTGCAAGTTCTCTATTCTTCCCTAAATTCTGATTGTTTTCAAGGAGGTAATGTACTTCATTATTTTATTATTATCCAGATGTTTGATTTACCTTCGTGGTCGTAGGATGTAATCTTTCTTGACAATAACTCTATCAGACCTCTCTGTGTCAATGGCTGTGTGGTTTAACGGTATCTCCACCAATCCAAGGAAATCATCTCGGGTCTGTCAATGTGCAACGATACAAGAAATGCGACATTCAACTTGAGGAAACAGAAACTTTAAAATATAAATTCCTGATAAAAGTTCAATGTTAATAAAAAAAAAAAAAAATACAAGGATTGAAAAATAATGACTTAAGAACAATAAAAATTAAAAGTAACTAAATGCTATGAAAATGTACTATTTTTGGTGTGCAATATATAAAAAAAACTTCTAGGCTTTTCAACAATACGATGCAAAACTTCCAAAGTCATGGCTGTAAAGTTCAAACTTCAAGTGATGCAGAGTTAACGAAAGTCTTGTACAAAATGGATGCCAAAGTTGCAGCTTACCACGCGGTTGGAGTCAAAGACGTCAAATAACAGAACATTGTCCTTTATGTTTACCTGCAAAATAATGGAGCATGCTTTGAAGATTGTGAATATAAAAACTATAATTACGTCCGAAATTATTGTTATTATACAAGTATTGCAATTAAACATTCTGCTTTAAGTGTCCACACGGTGTCCTTATGGATATCAACACACCAGGCCTTTACACAGGGGCAAAGACCCTCAGTTGACAATGAGATTCATTTTTTTTTTTAAATTTCATGTGCCCTACATTAATGTATACATAATTTTTAACCTTAAACAAGCACATCATGATAATGTTGGAAATTCAAGCACATGGATACCCCAAATTTTGAAATTCAAACAAAGCCTAACACACATGTAACTATTAGTAATGACACCACACTTAAATTTCAGTAATACAGTAAAACAAACACATCAAAAAGTCTCTGACAAGAATGATATAACCTATTTGGATATTAAAGAGACGTTTTTATAATAAATTTAAGGATGATAAAGCTCAAAATTAATTTCAATTGCAATCAGTTTATATTTTAATATATTCCTAATTGTTAACAAGAATAACTTACTCGGAACAAGAATTCTTCATTCCATTCTGGATTTAAGGACTGAAAAGTAAAGCAAATTTATGAAGCATATATATTATTGCAACTGTACATAAATTGCTTCATTATAATTATTGAATGGCTCTCTGATAAAACGGGGTTAATTGCATGTGCGTAAAGTTTTCCGGGTATAATAAGTACCTGAAAGATCACAGGACTAAAACGACATCAGTCCCTTAAATCTTGCACAGAAATATAGAACCAGAAAACTGGAAAAGTCGTTTCATATCTCCTCATACTCAATAACATCAAAATTAGAATTCAGACAGATGGACAAAACAACTATATGCTCTTCCCCACTTGCCGGGAGCATAATTAACGTTTAATAATAAAGTTTTCCGGGTATTATAAGTACCTGAAAGTTCACAGGACTAAAACGACATCAGTCCCTTAAATCTTGCACAGAAATATAGAACCAGAAAACTGGAAAAGTCGTTTCATATCTCCTCATACTCAATAACATCAAAATTAGAATTCAGACAGATGGACAAAACAACTATATGCTCTTCCCCACTTGCCGGGAGCATAATTAACGTTTAATAATAAAGTTTTCCGGGTATTATAAGTACCTGAAAGTTCACAGGACTAAAACGACATCAGTCCCTTAAATCTTGCACAGAAATATAGAACCAGAAAACTGGAAAAGTCGTTTCATATCTCCTCATACTCAATAACATCAAAATTAGAATTCAGACAGATGGACAAAACAACTATATGCTCTTCCCCACTTGCCGGGAGCATAATTAACGTTTAACCCTTTGAGCGCTGGAACCGGATTTTGAAGGCCTTTGCAAACAGTTTGGATCCAGATGAGACGCCACAGAACGTGGCGTCTCATCAGGATCCAAACTGTTTGCTATCCTGATAGTATTCTTTGAAAAAAAATCGAAGAAAATGCTAATTTTAGAAATTTAGCAGACAACATTTTAGCAGACGACAAATTTCCCAGCATGCAAAGGGTTAAAAAAGAGCCTCAATCTGTAAAACAGGACTTGAAGCATGTGCATAAAGTGTCACCCCAGATTAGCATGTGCAGTCCACACATGCTAATCAGG